>PVIH01006961.1:0-60000 GCA_004025045.1 Sigmodon hispidus
CCGGAAAGCTTAGGAGCCGAGACCAAGCCAGTCTTCCAGCCCTCCTTCAGGCTCCCCAGTGTTAAGCCAGCAGGAAAACTCCCTTTTTTCCTCCCAGGGAGTTTCTTTGGTCCAGTCCGTGTATTTACCTCTGCTCAAAGTTAAGTCTGGTCACGAAATCAAACGGAAAGTGTTGGAACAATCAATGAAGACTTTTGCAGCCATTGGCACCTTGTGCTTCTTGGAATGAAAATAAATGCAAGAAATCGAAACTTAATTACTTGAAAGAAATCCAGAAATCCCTGTGAATAATTTATCCAGTCATTTTTAGTAGCTTTTGTGTTCGGTTATGTTAACTTTTGGAGACACACATGATTCCTCACAGGTAAGGTTCTTTGAGGCTTCTTGCCCTCCACCTGCAATAGAGTCCTCTATTGCTTATGTGATCTCAGGTGATCTCAGCTCCTGCCAGACTTGATCACAAGTCACTACATTTTTTTCTCAGGCTACAATCTTCAGGCTGAGCATTGTATACAGTAAAACAAAATTTAAAATCTCATCACTTCTCTCTTCTTGTCTTTTTGTTCCCTGGGACTATTACCCCTGAATTTGTGTGGGATGCTTAATGCTAGATCTGATACTAGATCCCATGGTAAATAACAGACCAGGACTGCTTCTCCAAGGGAATGAAGCTGCATCAAAAGCCATTCTGCTGGAGATGAAAAATTGATTAAATGGTGGACTCTTTTATTCTCTCAAGGGAAAGGTCTCCCCCATACCTTTTGAGTGTCATTATCTTCCTAATGAACAAATACTAAGTATTCTGATTAAATTACTCATCCAGGCATTTAGTCAGACCACCAAAATTGGGTACCAGTTTCTTCCTCTAATGTATGTTCTTTTCAAATACACTTTTTCTCCCTCATTTAGCTTCTAGTTAAGTGAAAATCTTTGTACATACAAAATGTTAAAGGATCTTTCACCCAGGCTCCAAATAAAATAGATGTTCCCATGTACACCTTTGAGATGCCTGCTAAGAGCAGATAGCTTTTGCACACACCATGAGGCTGACACTGGACACCATTGGGGATTTAACAATTTGATGATGACTAATGGTGTGGCCAGTGGATGTGTATCAGCAGACAGTACCTGAATCTATTTTTACAGGAAGAGTAACTCCATGGAGGCAGGCTTTTTCACAGACACCTCATAGAAGTCTGAAGTAATGTTATGAAAGAATGAAAAATACATTGGGGATCAGCTTGGAAACTGAAGTACATTTTGATTTAACTTACATTAACAGAAATGTAATGTAAAAGCGAAAGAATCTAACAAAACCATTAATAATTAAAAAATAATTACAGATGGTCTATCCTTACTATTCATAACCACTCAATGCTTTAGACAAAGAAACGGAATAGTCTTAATGGGAATGGGATGTGAGCAGACTGCTAACAAGAAGCCAGCTGAAGACTGCTCCTGTCTCCCCATTTCTGTCACCTGCATCTCCTTATGCTCTCAACCAGACCTCCATCATGCATCAGTATCCCCTGAGTGCTCACGTTTGTACAGCAGACATAACAGCTGAGGGTGAGGAGCACAGCTTGTCCCTTGGAGTCCTCACTGACATATACCTACAGGTGCCTTGGTTGGGCAGCCCCAGCCCCATGCCACAGGGATTTCACAAAAACAATGGCCCTTTAAAAGCAGTCGTTTGTTCCCTGTGCATATCCTCATCGTCATCTTGAAGCCTCTTTCTTGTGCCTTACTATTTTTTTTTAACTGCATGAATGCATTTTTCTGTTCCCAGTTTGTTTTATTCCCAATATGTACTTTTCAGAATCCAAAGTCTTTAGAGTGGTGTTCTTCACAGATAACCAGGTTGTAAGCCTTTAATCATGCACTAGACCTTTTGTAACAGGGTTGGGAGGGAGACACGGTGACTCCATTCTGATTTTTTTTACCGCATATTCTCCTTTATTTTCCTAGAGACACATGGGACTGCCCCCAGAGCTCTCTGTTGATGTCCCAGACACTGGGAGGAAATCAAAGCCACCTGACATAAAGCAAATTTCGCTGCCTCTTTCCAGAGATGAAGGGGAAACTTACAAAAGGAGAGATTTGCAGACATCCAACAGGAACTGAATAAAGTCATGACTGTGACATCTGCTGGGAAGCCACCAGGAAGTGGAGAACTGCAGCCTATGTCAAATCTTATGCATCTGAAGAATGTGAAGCCTCCCTCCCTCCCTCCCTCCCTCCTTCCTTCCTTCCTTTCTTCCCCAGATGGCTTAGAAACAAAACAGCATGCCTTTTGTAGGAAACAGGAAAGCCCAGGAAGAAATGCTACTAGGATGGCTGCAAAGATTATAAATGCTTTTCAGCTACATAAATATGAACTGAGTGAATAAAACATGTTAAATTCCTCCCCCCACCTTCTGCCCCTTCTAGGTGCAGGACTTCATATCAGCAATGATAAACTCACCTTTAAACATTCATTATTTCATTTTTAATTTTTTTACATTTTTACTTATTATCATGATATGCAGGCAGGTACACAGTTGCTCCTGTGCATGTGGAGAGGTTGGAAGACAACTTTTAAGTGTTTGATTCTCTCCTATCATGTGAGTCTCAGGAACCAAACTTGGGGCCACAGGCATCTTTATGGGCTAATTCATCTTGCCAGGCCATCCTTTTCTTTTGCTATATTATATATGGCCCATGATTTACCTGTAAATCTCATCTATGCATAAGTATATGGAACAAATAAAATTACAATATTTGTACACACACACAGCAAAAAATGACACTTTCTCACTGTCATAGGTGTGTGCGTATGCAGATCCCCAAGGTGGAGTTCAAGAGCATGAGTGCTAGATGAAGCTGAAACTTGGCCTCTTGATTGATTTGCATAATAGGAATCCAAAGTGTGGATTTGTTCTAGCACCGTGACGAGCATACTGTACATGAAAGTATAAAGGATGCTCTTCGTCACAGTGTGATGTCTTGGGCCCACTACAATTCTTCTTTCAGTGCCAAAGTCTACACTGTGAAGGTTACATTCATCTGTCATATTTCTATCCTGCTACAATACTGATTCTCTTGGCTATCATTTACATACTTAATCTAGACCACACAAGCAGTCATTTGAGTGTCCCTTTGAGACACCTTAATGGCTTTGATCCTGCATCTTCCATGTCAAATGACTCATTTTCTCCACCTTGTCAAGAGAAAGTTGATTTTTCTGGGCAGGGTAAGGAGATTAGGGTACTTTCATTTGGAACTGTAAATATATATCCATATGTAATAAAGACAACAGCTTTTTACTTACCACCATACCACATTGCTGGTGTAACTTTCAGTGGGTATACTTCTTTCTTTCTCTCTTTCTTTCTTTCTTTCTTTCTTTCTTTTTTCTTGAGACAAGGTTTCTCTGTGTAGCCTGGCTGGCCTGGCACTCACTCTGTAGATCAGACTGGCCTCAAACTCACAGATATCCACTGGCCTTTTCCTCCTACAATTAAAGGTATCACCACTGCTCAGCATCTGTTGGGTTTCTAAGACATAAGAGCTGTGACAGGCCTGTGGGCTCACTCATTGCCCATGGTGGTGAGTCTAAGAGTCATTTCTTTAGAGCCAACAGTCTTCTGAGATAGTGTATTCCTGAATCTATGGTCCCCTGGTGTCTTCCTTTCTCCCTTGTTTCCTGACTGCAACAGAGCTCACAGCTTTCCCAGCAAGCCAGTTGTACAGTGTAGCTCTGGCAGTCACTCCCAGTGTTCAGCCCATGGTCTACCACTTCAGTCCTCCACAGGTCTGTAAGCATCCAGCTGTAGTCAGTCTTTCTCTGCTCAAAACCAACAAGGTGGTTTCCACTCTCACAGCCAATGTACTCCAGGCTGTACATTGGTTTTCAACAGTTTAATACCATTTTTTTACTCACATCTAAATAACTTTGCATGTCATTCCCTGCAGAAACTATTGCAAACATTTTCAATTTCTACAGTCATGACTTTGAACTCCCTTATTATTCAACCATGGTGACATGCCTTTAAGCCTTCTATTGGCACCTAATCCCTTATCTATGGTTTTGTCCAATATCACTTGATTATCTGATAAATGTTATCCTCTTTTCCCAGATCCTTCTTTCCATGTACTCATGAGCTCTTGGCCTCACCCAGTTTTGGGGATTTGACCTGCCAACTTATTCTATTGCATTTTAATTTCTCTGTAACTGTTTTCTGTTTTTGTTGTGTTTTGCTTCATTTACTCCATGGGGGTCTGATACTCTGTTCCCAAATAAATACACACAGACTTATTCTTATTTAATAAATGCCTGGCCTTAGCTGGCTTGTTTCTAGCCAGTTGTTTTTGTTTTTGTTTTTGTTTTTGTTTTTTTTTTAGCTTAAATCACCTTGCTTCTATCTAACTACATTTTACCTCTGGACTTTTTACTTTTTTTATTATATATAATCTTTTCTTCTTACTCCATGACTGGCTGTATAGCTGTGTAGCCGGGTGGTTAGGTGACTGAGTGGCTGTGTGGCTGTGTAGCTGGCCCCTGGCATTTTCCTTCTTTTAGATTTCTCCTGTTTATTCTCTTTACCACCAAGCCCAGCCTATTTCTCCTGCTTAGATATTGGCCATTCAGGTCTTTATTAGGTCAAGCAGAGGTCAAGCAGGGGTTTTAGGCAGGCAAAGTAACACAGCTTCACAGAGTCAAACAATTACCAAATAAAAGACTGCAACACATTTTTGCATCATCAAAGACACATTCCACAGCACAAATGAATGTAGCACATCTTACACTAATATTCCACAATACTTCTTTCCAGTCTTTCTTTTCTCACCCTAAAATATATTCAAGATGTACTGACCAAAAATGTAAATAAATCAGACTTTCATTTTATTTCTTTCCTTCAATGCCCCCATCTTTGGCCATTTAATTTTGGCAATAGCAGTTGTGTTTCTCTTTTGTTGTTGTTCCTATTTTTAAATTTTTGCTGTTTTTATATGTATGAGTGTTTTGCCTGTATATGTGTCTGTGAATCACTTGTGTGCTTGATGCCCATAGAGGCCAGAAAAAGGCTTTAGATCCTCTAGAACTGGATGTTTGTGAGCCTCTCTGTGGTTTCTGGGAGTCTCTGCAAGAGCAGCCAGTGTCCTTATCCAATGAGCATCTCTTCAACCCTCTTTTTGTGTTCTTGTCTTGTCTTTTTTTTTTTTTAAACTTTATTTATTTATTTGCTTTGGTGTTTGCCTGGAACTGGAACTACAGACAGTTGTTAGCTGCCATGTGGGTGCTGGGAATCGAACCCGGGTCCTCTGGAAGAGCAGACGGTGTTCTTAACTGCTGAGCCATCTCTCCAGCCCATGTTCTTTTCTTTTATAATTGATTCTTTGGTAATTTCACATCATGCACCCTAGTCTCAGCCACCCGTAAGTGGCCTGAAAAAGAAAACTAACAAAGAAATAATAAAAATAAGATAAAGATTAAAAAAAGAAAATAATAATAATAATAATAAATAATAAAATAAAATATAAAGATCAATTTTAATTTAAAAAAACAAACAACAAGGAAAAACAATTTTACCCCTCTGTCTTTCCCACCTCCCCATCCCCTCTCCATTTGTCTCAGTGGCATTGAGCTGTAGTGTATCAGGCACTGTACTCCTTTGTCCAAACAGCTTTTCTTGAAAATGTTCACTATGTAATGTGTTGATCAGCTTCAAGGCCTCAGGCTTCTAGCATGCTATCTCTGGACCCCCACAGAAGCTCCCCAGACATCCTGCTGTTTTCCTGAGTATGTAGACCTTGTAGCCATGGTTCTGCAGGGCCAGTTTCTTCATGAACTCTAGTAGGTAGATGTTGGGGTATGACAGCTCAAAGTGGCTGAGTTGGTCAGTCCCAGCCTCTGAGATCACCGCTCTCAAGTGAGGGGTATAGCCAGTTCTGTCACACCCACGATGAGGGATGAGGCCATCTTCCCCACAATTTTGGTCTTTTGGGGGCCCATCACCCAGCTTATTATTATGAATATCTGCCCTTAGCTTGGCTTGTTTCTTTCTAGCTTTTCTTAACTTAAATTAGGCCATCTACCTTTTGCGTCTGGGCTTTTACCTTTCTTAAACATCTTATACAGTTGCTGGTTGTGTGATTGGGTGGCTGGCCCCTAGCTTTCTTCTCTCCTTGTTCTATTGTTTTTCTAATTTTTCTTTCCTCTCCGTCTCTCTCCTCCTTCTCCTCCTAGATTTCTCCTATTTATTCTGTCTGCCAGCCCCACCTACTTCTCTCTCCTGCCTTTATATTGACCATTCATCTCTTTATTAGACCATCAGGTGTTTTAGACAGGCAAAGTAACACAGCTTCACAGAGGTAAATAAAAGCAACATTAAAAAAACACTTTAAAATAATATTTTATGAAAGCCAACTCTTCTATTACGGGGCAGTCAGCTTTCCTGTGTGATGGGCCATTGGGTTCCATTATCACAGGGCCATCCAGGAACTGGTTCAACTTTCTGGTGATGGGAGAAGGATCTCCCTGGGCCAGTAAGGAGCAGGTCAGCTCAGAGAAGCCCTTGTACTTCATCATGGTTCAAAACATGGCTCCCACAGACCCCTGTGGTAACTCAGGCAATGAACATCAACAGAGACCCCAGTTATGACAGGATCCAGACATGATCCTCAGCAGCCTCTCCGGGGGAATATCATCATGGCCCCAGGTGAATGAGCACACCTCCCAGATCAGCATCACCCTGGCTGCAAGGTGGCCTTTAGACAACAACATGGCCCAGGTGGCAGCCCAGACCTCATGCATCTGCATGGCCCTCAATAGTACCAGGAGGCATGGATATAAGTGCAGATCATGGCTCTAGTAGAGCCACAGACCTAGACATGGCTCCCAGCTGCAGCTAGGGCTCAGACACCATCATTGTTCCTCAAGTGGCAGCACAATTCACCCCAATATGTGGCCCCGGCAGCAGCATGACCCTGAGGCACCAATATGTGGGCCTATATCCGAGGCATCTGTACAGATGCTGTGGTAGCATGAGCCACAGACATCAACACAGACCCTGGCTGAGGTAGGGACACAGTCCCAGACATACCCCTGGCACCATCTCAGGCCAGTCCAACACGCTGGCCACATGTGGCAGTGCAGTCCATTCAGATCTGCATGGCGCAGGCCACAGCACTCTCCTTAATAACCAGCATGGCTACAGGGGGTGGTGGCCCCAGAGCCAGACATCTGTCTGACCTTCCCACCATGGGTGGTAATGCAGACCTCTCAGATCAGCATCACCCAGGCTGTAGGATAGCCCTCGGAGACCAACATGGCCACATGTGGGAGCTGAAACCTTGAACATCCTCACATCCATGGCTGAAGCATGTGGATGCAGACATGACCCTTGGCAGCAACCCAGGATAGGACGATACTAGATGGCAAGCAGACCTCCCACATCAGCCATTCCTTACCAACTTTACCTCTTCAGATCTATTTCTCTCTCTGTCTCTGTCTCTGTCTCTGTCTCTCTCTCTCTCTCTGCCTCTCTCTCTCTCTCTCTGCCTCTCTCTCTCTCTCTCTCTCTCTCTCTCTCTCTCTCTCTCTCTGTCTCTCTCTCTCCCTCACTCTCCCTCACATACCCCTCCATGCATGTGCTGGCCATAATAGTACCCAACCACAAGGCTCCAGGTGGGCTCTCAGTTTCTTTCAGCCTTCCCAGGGCAAACCATACTGGACAGCATGTGTGAATCCATATCTGCCACTTGGTTCTCCTTTTAATGTTCTTAACACAATCATCCCTTAAACACTGCCAAGATCATTTAGATCCTTAAATGAGTATTTATACCCATAATCCCAATGCTGCTGTCTCATTGAGTACCAATAACCCTTTAGGTTATAAATTCTGTGGCATTTTCACCCCCAAATTAGAATTTTCTGATAAGCCTGCCAATTTTATTTTTATTTTATTAGTTTTACAAGACAGGGTTTCTCTGTGTAACAGCTCTGGCTATTTTGGAACTTGCTCTGTAGTTCAGGCTGACCTTGAACTCACAAAAATCTGCCTGCCTCTGCCTCCCGAGTGCTGGGATTAAAGGCATGTGCACCATCACCTCCCCTCTTGGCAGAATCTTAACTCTGATTATATTTTGTCTCTGCAAAAGACAGGTGTCAGTGTTGCACTTTCTTCTTCAGAGTTATAGAGCAGGTTACAAGGATGCTACATTCAAAGAGTTTAGTATATTTTCTTGTATGCAGTAAGCATATAATAAGAGTTAGCAGACCATACCCACATCAACAGAAGGTTAACAGTCTCATTCTTGAAATGGATTGGCACGCATCTCAGCATAAGATCTTTAACTGCAAGACAGAGCAGCTCAGCAGCTGTGCTTTAATCAGACTGCCTCTCTTCTCTGTGTCCTGGGGAGCTATCCATCAAACAAGGCCAGCTCCCCAGGACCTGGCTCCTCCAGGCTGCTATGGACAAGGCAAGAACACAGACATCATTTATTCACTGACATAGAACGAAGGGCTAACTGCTATTGGTTAAGTGCTTTATCCTGCTCCAGAAAGCCTAAAGTTGTGGTTTCCCTACAAGTTTCACATCATTTCTAATTTATTCCATTTTAAAAAATATTTGAAAGAAAAACACACTGAATACCTAAAACTGAGGGTACTTCCAATAGTTTTTCCCAGGAGAGAAGCTATCTCTTTCTTTGCTACTTTCTCAATTCCTGAAAGGTAGTTACTGTATGAGAGATCTGTCTGTCTGTCTGTCTGTCTGTCTGTCAATACATTCTGCTTTCTTTTTTCTTGATGCTTTCATTAATACTGTAAAGCCTGGAGATCATTGAAGATATGAAGACAAAGTCTGTGTTTAACATGTTCTTCTGAACTCAACAGGCTATTGCATGGTCCTAATAAGGAAGGCGTCTGATATGTAACTATCAGCTGACTAATGGTTGCTCTGATACAGGATATGAATGGTGAATCTTAAAATTATTCTAAAGCTTCTGAATCATTTTTAATGCTTGACCCAAATTAACAAGTAGATGACAGGTGGAGAGAAAAACCCTTGTGTCAAAGAAAAGCACGAAGAAAAGGCCTCAAGTATTCTTGAGAAACAACATAAAAAGAGATCCAATAGAAAAGTTCAACAAAAGACTTGGTAGGAGTTTACACGCTGTCAGAGTCAAGGTCTAGTTAGAATAGAAAAAGCTCCAATATTTCTGAGAGAACCAGGAAGGACATTGGTGTAGACGACATTAACTATCATGAGTTCTAGTGCGTTACCAAAACCTCGGATGCAAGGTCTTCTGGCCAAGCGCCTTTGGGTTTACATTGTTGGAACATTCATTGTGGCCCTGGGAGTTGCCACTGCTTATAAGTCTGGCGTGGTTGAACCCAGAAAGAAGGCATCTGCAGATTTCTACAGGAATTATGACTCCATGAAGGACTTTGAAGAGATGAGGAAGGCTGGCATCTTCCAGAGTGCGAAGTGACTTCAGAATGTACAGAAATCTTTGGATTGCACTCGATAGAAGTTCATTGCTGAGCTGTGTTCCTGAACATGAATATGTGGGCTAAGGAGCAGCTTATCTCAATAAACAATTGAAATTAAAAAAGAAAAAATCCCAAATCTCTTACTAAGTAATTAGACAGATATTAATTAAAACTGTGATGTACCACTTTATAAACAGCCTCTTCATAAAACTGAGGAGGCAGATCATACCAATGATTATTAGAAAAATGGAGGACAAACCATAAAATAATATTGTATGTTTATAAACCAATGGTATAGTCATTGCAAAACCCAAACTGACAGTCTTTAGTAAGAACGCTGTGAAAAGACCCCATGGACCTGCCCACTTCACTGCTAGCTTGGATCCCAAAGAAAAGAAACAGCAATGTGTTTTAGGTCACTGTTGCTTATGATGGAAAGGAGGTAGAGGCAGCAGACAGAAGCCATGACCTAGGACGATGCAGAATGGGTTAAAAGGCTGAGTGAAACTAAATAAGCTTTACATAAAATACTACTGATACCCATATACACAAAATAGCTGTGTACATCTATGTATGTATATAAGCCTTCAGGAATGTATTCAACTCCTTGGAGTCTTAGGCTTGATGCCATAACAAAACAACCTAGACCAGATAATTTATAAAGAACAGAATTTTTTTCCTCACAGTTTTAGGAGATGAAAGTCCAAGATCAAATGCTGATAGGTGACGGCGTGGCCTCTGGTTGAGGACAGAGCCTTGCTCTCTGGAAGGCAAGAACACTGTCCCTGCATGGAAAGAGAGAAGAGAAAGCAGCACATCCAGCCTTAATGATATCTCTTATCCAATCATGATGGCTCAGCTCTTAGGACTCTAGTGTATAAAAAGTGGGAAATAGCAAAGATTTTCAAGTGATGATTTCAAATCATTTTTTTTAAGTTTCTTTTTTTAATTATTTATTTTTTTAGGTTTGACCTGCTCTGTCTGCTTGTACTCCTGCAGGCCAGAAGAGGGCATCAGATCCTACTAGAGATGGTTGTAAGCCACCATATGGTTTCTGGGAATTGAACTCAGGACCTCTAGAAGAGCAGTCAGTGCTCCTAACCCTTGAGCTATCTCTCCAGCTCATTTTAATTATCTTATCCACTCAAGGGACTCATTTCTTTTTCTTTTTCTACATTTTTGCCCTTTGCAGCACTGACATTAAGGTCAGACCCTTGCAGGCATGGCGAACACTCTTCCAAGTGAGCTAACACATTGGCCTAGTCACTCCCTCTTAATGCTATTGCAGAAGCATTTCAACACATATATTTGGAAGGAGATTTTATCACATAAATAATAACAGATATGTACTACTGGCTGATAGAAAGGACTCTGGAAACCCATCGCAGGCCTTCGGAGGTCATATTTCTCCCTGTGAGTGTTTTTCTGGAGCTCTCATAAGGAAGCAGATTTTCTTTTTGTTTGTTTAAGAAAGTGGGCTTGGTGACTCACACTTATGATTCTAACACTCAGAGATAGAGACAGAAGAATTACACATTTGAGGCCAGCCTGGGCTAAATAGTACTAAGAAGTATTGGTTATGGAGTGAAAGCCTGTTCTCAAAAAATAAAGAACACCAAAAAGAAAAATTAGTAGAAAACACAAGCTAAAAAGACAAAAGATGTTCATAATAGTAAAAAATTGAAACTGTGTAATATGTAAAATACAAAATGGACTATACCAATTATAAAATGCAATCATGCTATTAAGGAATATTCAACTACTATTGGCACTTTCCTAAAAAAAACTTAACAACATGGGGAAATGCTTTATGGGGAAGTAAATGTAGCAGAAACATGCAGATTTTGTTGTTGTTCAAAGCATTGAAAACAGTAATAAGTTTTTTCCCATTTTGTTGATTTATGACACAATGTGAGAGATTTTAACTTTACAAACCATCAACAATAAGCTTTCAGTCTTCTTAGGACTAGGCTTAAATATGTGCTTAGATTTAAATATAGATACAACTTTCCTAAGTTGCATGATTTTCAGGTAATATTGAAGACATGTCTTATTAAAGTGCTGTAAATAAACAAGCCATCTTCTCAGCTCCTGCACAATCAGTAACTGTGGGAATAGTTAGAGACTGATATTCCACTGCTATCAGAGAGCATTTTGCCATCTAGGTTTTATAGTGCATTTCTGGAATGCAGAGGAGTTCCCAGGCTCATAAAAGAAGTCAGTCTTCCTTGCTTAGCTAGGCATCCCACAAAATGACCCTTAAATAGAGGCTAAATCGCTTTTGCAGTTCACACTGTCTTCCTTTGTCTTTGCTGATCATGAGGCTTCCAAGGTCAGGAGGAGCAAGAATGAGAAGGCATGATAACAAGCTTTGTTTCCGCGCCTTCTAATGTTCCTTACAGAAAGGACAGGTGTCTGGTTACCTTAAGGGAGAATGACTACTGGTTAAGAAAATTAAAATAACATTATCAAATCAAAACCCTTTTCCTTGGATTTCCTAAGAGACATCTATTGAAGAACTGTTTTATACTACTATATTTTAATTTAAAAAAATGTTCAGTGCTTGATTTATGCTCAAGGTGGCCCAGCAGTTTCAGTTTGACCACTCCACCAGTTGAAACACGTGATAAAGCTGGGTAAAATGTAATGAGAGCACTTCATAGTGGCATAGAAGAATGACCAGGGATTCCATCTCAGATAATTGAAAGAAGAGTTTATCTTGGATGAGTCCTAAATACCTTTATTTATTATTTTTTAATTAATTTTTTATTTAATTTTTTTCCCATCCCACTACTGCTCCCTCCTCCCCTCCTCCCAGAACTCCCCCAGCCTCTCCTCACCCAGACTCCCCCATCCATTTCCAGAAAGGACAAGGAATCCCAAGGTGAGTCAATTTGGTCTGGCATGTCCAGTTGAGTAGACCAAGTCCCTCCCCCAGTATCAAGGCTGAGTAAGGTGTTTCTCTGTAGGGAATGGGCTCTGAGAAGCCAGTTCATGCACCAGGAATAAACTCTGGTCCAACTACAAGATGCCCCACAAACTGCCCACGCTGTTAGACTGTCATCCATATTCAAGGGTTTAGACTGATTCCATGAAGGTTCCTTAGTTGCCATTTCAGAGTCAGTGAGCTCCCAATAACTCAGGTCAGCCATTTCTGTGGGTCTCCTCCTCATAATCCTGATCTCTTTGCTCATGTAATCTCTCCTCCCTCTCTTCAGCTGAACCAGGAGCTTGACCCAGTGCTTAGCTATAGATCTCTGCTCATCTGCCTCATCAGTTGCTGGATGAAGGTTCTATAAGGGCAATTAGGGTGGTCATTTATATGGTAATAGGGAAAGGCCAGGCCAGTTTAGGCACCCTTTCCACTATTGCTTGGAGTCCTAGTTGGTTCATGTTGTGGATTCTTGAGTGCTTCCCAGCACCAGGTTCCTCTATAACCCCACAATAGCACCTTCTCTCAAGTTATCTTTGTGCTCCCTGCTGTTGCCCCCCCACAACCATACCATTCCCTCATGGTCTCTTCTCACCTCCCCTTGTTCCCTCTCCCTTCATGATCCCATTTTACTCAGGAGACCTTTATTTCCCCTTCCCAGGGGGATCCACAGATGTTTTTCTTAACTTCCTCCTTAACCTAGCTGCTTCAGGGTTGTGGATTGTAGTCTGGTTATCCTTTGCTTTATGTCTAAAATCCACTTATGAGTGAGTACATACCATGTCTGTCTTTCTGAGTCTGTGTTACCTTACTCAGGATGAAACTCTCCAGAATCATCCATTTTCCTTCAAATTTTAGGATGTCATATTGTTTTTCTGCTGAGTAGCACTCCATTGTATAAATGTACCACAATATTTTAATCCATTCTTCAGTTGAGGGGCATCTAGGTTGTTTCCAAGTTCTGAATAATAATGCTGAATATAAATAATGCTGCTCTGAACATAGTTGAGATAATGTCCTTGTAGTAAGAATGTGCCTCCTTTGGGTATATACACAATAGTGGTATTGCTGGATCATTGGGTAGATTGATTACCAGTTTTCTGGGGAATCACACTACTGATTTCCAAAGTGACTGTACAAGTTTACATTCCCACAAGCAATAGAGGAGTATTCTCCTTGCTCCACATCCCATTCTGCAAAGGTTATCATCTGTGTTTTTGATCCTAACCATTCTGACAGGTTTAAGATGATATCTTAGAGTTGTTTTGATTTGCATTTCTCTGATGGCTAAAGATGTTGAACAATTTGTTAGGTGTGTTTCAGTCATTCGGTTATTCTTCTGCTGAGAATTCCCTATTTAGCTCTGGGCCCCATTTTTAATTGGATTGTTTGGTTTCTTGAGTTCTCTATATATTTTAGAGATAAGTCTTTTGTCTGATGTAGGGTTGGTGAAAATCTTTTTCCATTCTAAAGAATGTTGTTTCTAAAAGCTGTTGTTTTACCTTACTGACCATGTCCTTTGCCTTACAGAAGCTTCTCAGTTTCAGGAGGCCCTATTTATTAATTGTTGCTCTCAGTGTCTGCCTGTACACCTTTAATCCCAGCACTCAGGAGGCAGAAGCAGATAGATCTCCAAGTTTGAGGCCACCCTGATATACAGAGTGAGTTCTGAAACAGCCAGAGCTATACAGAGAAACCCTGTCTAGAAAAAAAATTAAAGACTTAGCTGCTGGTGGTGGCAACAGTCCCAGTACTCAGAGGGCAAAAGCCAGAAGATCTCTGGGTTCAAGATCACCCTGATCTACATAGCAAGCTCCAGGACAACCAAAGGTATACAGAGAAACTGTGTCTCCACCAAAAATAAACAAATAGCAGATTGTTGGTGTGGTACTGACAGTAAGCACAGCTTGTGCTGTTGTAGGTTGCTGGGCATGAGGTCAGAAAAAGTTTCCAAGGAGTCACTCCTGAGCACCCAGCAACCTCCAAGAAGGTCATGTGATCATTCTCCTTAGGTAGATACTTTTTAAAGCCAGAATTTTGGGGTCTTAATTGAAATCCATAGTCAGGGAAATTTTGAGTGAGCTTTTATGACGTTGGATGGGACAGACACGTGAATATAATAACAAAAGACCATAGCATATGACAGGCTATCGTCTGTCACAGGCTGACCTCAAACTCTAAGCTTACTTTCTAGCTGAGAAAGACATTGAAGTTCTGATCCTCCAGTCTCTACCTCTCAATGCTAGGATTCCAGATGTGTACCAATAAATTTGATTCATGCAGAGCTAAGTTTTGTATGTGCTAGGTGAGCCCCCCCCCCCCGAATCTACCAGAGATGACTCATTTGGTGCAGAAGTGGAAGAGCTTGCAAGGGAAAACCAGAAAAACAATTTGTTTTTTATTTTTATCTAAAACAATTTTTCTCATCCCCACCAATGCTCCTCCCTCTCTCTTTCTCCCCCAGCCTCTCTCCTCCCTCCCTACCCTACCCCTGTTTACTCCCCAAAGAGGGCAAGAAATCCCAAGGTGAATCAGTTCTGTCTGGCATATCCAATTAAGGTAGGGCCCTCCCCTCAAGAATCAAGTCTAAAAGCAATTTGTGAAAGAATAAATACAGAAGCTTATAATGCTATAAAATATTGTGCTGGACAGTTTTTGTTTCCACCACAGTAACTAAGGCAAAAAACAATTAGAAAAAATGAAAATGTTGAAGACAAGGGAGAGCTGAAGAAGCTATACATGATAAAAAAAACAAGATTTCTGATGAGAAGCTAAGATCAAAGGCTCTTTCCCTCCCTTAGATACAAGCTGGAAGCCACATGTGACAGAGACAGAGCCTCAACTGCAGAAGAGGGGCCGGAGCTGTGCTGGATGTTCCTGTGAGACATGGACAGCAAATCCATAGTTTGTTATTATCTTTGTTGTTCTCTGAGAACCAAGATGGCCAAGGAAGGAGGGCTGGTGGACAAGAAGATCAGAAGAAAATATTCTGCTGTCTTATAACCTTCAGAATCCAAGTCCTACCAGGCCTACGTTGATAAAGACCCAATGGCTGTATTCCAAACCCCAGAAAGGTCAATTTTGAAATTAGGAGAAAGAAGCATGTTAGGTTCACTCAACCAAATCCTGGGTTTGGGGCCACCTCTGACACAGTCAGCTTGATCAAGAAGTGTATTATTATAAAATCTATAAGTCCATGGGACGTATGGTGATTTATTGACAGAGATTTAGAATGGTATATGGGGACCAGATACTCACCAAATATGTAAGCTATTATATAATTATTCTTTACCACAGGTTGGTACCACCATCTTCTATTCTTCAGGAGGCATGTCTTCATATTTTAAAATTAACAAGTATGCTTTTCCCCTAATATGCCCCACTGTAAGAATAAAGCAGCTTTTGTAACATAGTCTTGTGTTTTCTTTGTCTGTCTGTCTGTCTGTTTTTTAATAGCACCACTTATTTATGCTGCTTGTATCATTGCTTAGGATCCCATGTCATACATCCTGCTACCTGTAAAGACTTCCATTCACTGTCTCAAATGTTGTTACCATGTTTGGTTAACAACTATGTCAAATAAAAGTTTTATCAATAACAGTCAAGAAAATGTGATTTTTTTTTAAACAATTCAATTTACTATTCAGAATTTTATAAGATAAAGACAAATGACATATTTTTTAACTGGTATTTTTTTCTTGAATTTTTTAGGACACAATTAGTGCCCTCTGATGTGATATGTCTTTCTATATGCTGTGAATGTCATTGGATAATAAAGGAACTGTCTTGGCCTATGGCAGGCATCTTAGAAGTAGGCAGGAAATCCATGCATAGGTACAGGGAAAAAAGGGTGGAGTCAGGAAGGTGTGATCCAGCCACCCAAGAAGCAAGATGTAAAGAAATAGGTAAGCCATGGGCCACGTGGCAATACGAATTAATGGAAATGGGCTGCATTAAGATGCAAGAGCTAGCTAGTAATATGTCTGAATCATATGCCAAACAGCATGTAATTAATATAAGCCTCTGTGTGTTTCTGTGGGACTGCATGTCTGCTCATTTGAATCACAGGCCAGACAGCCAAAAACCTCCTATTATAGCCTTCCTACTGGATTGTGATTTTTTCCAGTGTTTTCATGTCTGTCTTACACACACATTGATAGTAGGAAAATAAATTAGACCCATATGGTCTCCTGTGCATATGCACGCACACATACACACACACACACACATACACACACATACACACACACACACACACACACACACACACACACACACACGGTGAGGGAAGGCGGAAATCCCTTGTTTAGTATAGCATCACTGCATCTGAGTGTTGATGCAAAAGAAGACAGAAAGCCCATGGCAATATGGAATCCCCGAAACTCTAAGCCTCCCAGGATGCCTGACATATGTGAAATCTACAAAGAGGGTAGTGCAGCTCTTTGGTGTGATGGATGGAAGGCTAATCTTAAAGAGCATTTAGTCCTTCTGCTCCCCCAGCCTTAGTGCCCTAGGGTGTAGACTAGAGGTAATGCTGTGACAGGGGAGCAAAGGTTCATACACAAGTGCTGTGTTCAAGCCCAGAAGTTTGCAGTGAGCATTGACAGTTACAATCCCAAACTCATCATGTCTAGTGAATGAGAGCCAGTGTCTCAGCAGTGTTCTCGTGGCCTAGTCTTATACTGTTATGTGAAAGACATACATTAGTGAGCAGAAGTGAACAAATCTGCACAAAAAGCATCTGGCCACAGTGACCTAGGGTAACCCTATACACTCAGATCTTGAAGCTCTGGGATGTAACTGTTTAACCCCATGTGTAGAGAAGAGGGTTTGGAAGCAAGTTGATGAGAGTTACATGACCAGGGTCTATTCAGGTCCCAGCTGTAGACACTGATGGTATCTCAGTTTGCATCTCTGTTTGTGTGATAAAACATTGACCAAAAGCAATGTGAGGAGGGAAGAATTTACCTACAGGATATGATTCATCATCCAGGGAAGCCAGGGCAAGAATTCAGGGCAAAAAACATGGAGGACAAAACAGAGACCAAGGAAGAGCAATACTTACTGGTTTTTCCCCTGCTTCTGCTTAGCTGCTTTTTTTAATACATCCTACGACCTCCTGCACGGGGATTGCACTGCCCACAGAGGGCTGGGTCCTCCTACATCATCTATATAACCTAAAAGATGTCACAGACATGCCCTTTGGCCAATTGGGAAGGTGCAGTTCTTTACTTGAGTTTCTCTCTTAGTAGATGTGTCGACAGCCAAGTTTAAGTACTAGAGATGCTTTTCCCAGACAGCCCTACCAGCAATAGAAGAGAAACTAGAAAATAAAAGATGTTTCTGTCACTTAGTACCCATGAAAGACCAGGTTTGAGTTCAGCAAGCCTTGCCAGCATTTCATGGCTTGTTTGGGACAACCCCAGTTATTTAAAACTGGTATATAGGAATGAGTTAGAAATTTTCAAGGCTCCACTGCGTAGGCTCAGACCTCTGAGGGAGAGGGGTCAGCCAGTTCATGCCAGCATGGCTTGACTCAAGTGTAGCAAGGCTGGGGCTAAGAAGAAAAAAAAAAGAAAATTTCCAGGACAGTTCACCAAAGCACATGGCTCCTGAAACAATGGACCTGGTATCATGTGTGATTTCTGCCTGGAATAGATAAGATAGCCATGACAGAAGATGAAAACATTAAAAACAGTATCTGGACGTTCTGAAGAACTTAAGGGAAAAGTTCATGTCAAGAAATAGGACCAAATAACCAAAAAAAGTAAGGGGGA
Source organism: Sigmodon hispidus (assembly GCA_004025045.1). Taxonomy (NCBI): domain Eukaryota; kingdom Metazoa; phylum Chordata; class Mammalia; order Rodentia; family Cricetidae; genus Sigmodon; species Sigmodon hispidus. The sequence goes on from PVIH01006961.1 coordinate 18,191, forward strand.
CAATTATAGATGATAAAATAATAACAGTAAGTAACCCAGATATTTAAACGATCAGATATAGGCTATTGGTTTTTGGTTCTTTGAAACAATGTATCTCTATGTTGCCCTCGGTGTCCTAGAGTTTGTTATGTAGACCAAGCTGACTTTGAACTCACAGAGATCTGCTAGCCAGGAGTATGGCATAAGAAACAATCTGACAGCTTCAATCCCAAAAAACCAAAGTAAATTCTAGAAGCAGAATATATAGCGTGTGCTCCTGGGAACTGAGTACCTATGGTTAGTGTAAAGCTAGGCCCAGTGGCAGAGAGGAAGACTTGCTTGGAATATGGATCTGAACTAATGAGTAAAAGAAAAGAGGATGAAGAAACAAAAAGAATCACAGCATCACAAAGCTCTATGGATTTAAAACAGGGTAAAACAGCAACAAAAAGCAGTTCTTAGGCAATCACAGTACCTCTCCTGAAAGCAAAGAGATAGTCACCAGAGGAGAGAACACCTTCATTTCCAAGGAACAAGACTCTCAGGAAACTGCAAAAACAACATGGATAAAATGTCTGGGCACTGAAAGAGACTAAATGTCCATCTGTAACCAGGAAATGGAACAATGTACTTTAGAATGAGGATGAAATGAAGGCTTTTTAGACAATCCTGAAAAAAATTTCACAACAATCAAACCAAATTCAAAGAAATTCTAAAAGTTCGTCAAGGAAAAAAAAATGCCTAAAAGTCAAGTTCTGGTCTGGAGAGATGGCTCAGCAGTTAGGAGCACCGGCTGTTCTTCTAGAGGACCTGAGTTCGATTCCCAGAATCCACATGGCAGCTAACAACTGTCTGTAGTTCCAAGATCTGACACCCTTACAGAGTTATACATGCAAGCAAAACACCAATTCACATAAAATAAATATTAAAAAAGTGAAGTTCTGAAATTCATAGAATAGAACATCATAAAGAATTAATATGAAATAAATATAAATATATGGAGAATTAAAATATGACAGCCAGAACAAAGAAGGGTGAGGTGTAGAGCAACCAAGAGTGAGGTGGAGTTAAACTTGTTGGGTTTTGTTGTTGTTTTTTTTGTTTGTTTTGGGTTTTGAGGTTTTTTTTTTTTTGAGACAGAATTTCTCTGTGTAGCCCTGGCTGGCCTGGAACTCACAGAGATCTGCTTGCCTCTTCCTCCTGAGTGCGGGGACTAAAGGCCTGAGCCACCACATCTGGCTTGCGTTTGTTTGTTTTTTAAGTAAGAGGAAAGAAGAAAATTAATAGAAAAACATTTTCTAAGACAACAAACAAAACTAATAGTAATATGGATGATTTAAATCTATATAGACAGTAATTACATTAATTGTAAATGTATTAAATATTCCAATTAAAAATCATCCTCTGGTTAAGGAACTAGCAAACTTATGTCAATGAACAGACAGTATTCTTACCTTGTTGCTCACATGCACTTTTGATGTCTATTTGTTTTTTGTTCTTGCTTATAAACTTTTAAATATATAAGCATCATTCTTTGCTTGAATATTGTACAAATCAAATAAACCAGATTTGGCTCAGAGCTAGTTCGGCACTCCCTGCCCTAAACAGTAATGATGATTACACTCATGGCAGCAGCATTTCATTAGAGCTCAGTGTGTATCAGGCACACTTACAAGACACTTTTGATAAGCTGACCAAGCTTCACTTCTGTAATATGCAGTGAGTATAGTGACCATCTCACCAGAGGTAAGCTCAAAGAACAAAGAGGAGGCTCCCCCGAGCCTGAACATGAGTGCAGCACCAGACAACTCTAGCCCCAGAGTCAACCTTTACTGAACAATATTTGTGGCTGTGGAGTCTATAGGAAAATAATTGCAATGTGTATGCTTAGAAGAATCTTGTGTCTAGTAAGATAGACAGGAGCTGAAAATATCTTAAATAAGGTTCAGCTTCGAGCAAGAACTATTGGCCACCTGCACTCGTATTGCAAACTCCAGGGCTGCTCAATTCACTTTAACTTAGAATCTATTTTCTTTTATAATGTCTAAGTTTCCTCAGCCTTCATAAAAGCCTACTAATAAGAAGTCTAGAGTCAAAGTATGGCACTGATCTGAGTTTTAATACACCCCACTCAATTATTAACACCACTTGAGCAGTCTTGCAGACAGGGAGCAAGCAATTGTAGCATGACAAGTCTAACATTTCCTGTAACCATTGACCCATATCAACCTGAAAAGTGTTTGCAAGTTCATAGAGGTGCAGCATGTATTTCTATTCACAACATTTTTTTGTTTTTATGAAAACAGGGGAGATCAAGAACAGAACTGGAGGGATTGGAGAGATGGCTCAGAGGTTAAGTGTTTTTCCAGAGTTCAGTTTCCAGCACCCACATGGCAGTTCTCAGTAACCCATAACTCCAGTTCCAGAGGATATGACATCTTCATAAAGAATACTTGCAAGCAAAAACACACGTGTGTGTGTGTGTGTGTGTGTGTGTGTGTAAATTTAAAAGTTAAAAATAAAACAGAACTGGAGTGGGTAGAGAGACAGCTCAGTGGTTAAAAGCACTGGCTGGTCTTTTAAAGGGTATAGGCTCAACTTCTAGCACCCACATGACAGGTCAAACTGTCTATGACTTAAGTCTTGGGGATCTGATGCTCTCTTCTGGCCTCCAAGGGTACCAGACACACATTTAGTGCATGGACATATACACAGACAAAACATCCATGCACATACATAAAAATAAATTACAAACAGCAAGAACAGGCCTGGGCAGAGGCTGTAAGGCTCACTGTCATGCTGGCAGAAACTAGTCTGGGGACAGTTAGGGAAGGACACAGCTGCAGAAAGAGCACCTTTAGATTGTTGAAGACCAGCGAGGGCTCTAGGGTGCTGACACGTGTCATAGTTCACAAAGCATTCCCTGAGTAGAGACATCTGCTCATGCTCACATTCATCCACAGAAGCCTGTGCTGACTGAAATGAACACCAGACTCCAACGCTCAGAATCTTTTATCACCTTTGTGGCCTCAGACTTCAATTTTTACACAAATTCAGCATTCAATTAGCTGGTGACTGCCAGCACCTTTCAAAGTGAACAACATGCAAAGGGTTTTGATTTGAGGTAAAAAGTAAGATATGCATTTTATGGTCTCCCTTTTGGATGATGAGGAACATCACCTTACAGTCATAACTTAGGCATTCTACAATGGGCCAAAAGTCCTAGAATATAGACCTTATAAAGTCATTTTCCCAACAAAATTAGCATGTGTCTGGCGATACCTTTATGTTCTTACTTAGTTCTTCTTCAAACTATTTCAGCAGCTAAATGAGTGCAAGTATTTTGTTTGTTTCTTTCTTTGTTTGGGACATAGTTTCTCTATGTAATGGCCCTGGCTGTCCTGGAACCCGCTTTGCAGGCTGACCTCATACTCACAGAGATCCACCTGCCTCTTCCTCTCCTGTGCTAGGATTAAAAGTATGTGCTGCCACACCCAGTGCCAGTACTTCACTTTAAATTATTTTGTCCAATAACTATTCCAAAACATACATCACAATAAGAACTGCTTATTGACAGGCAGTGGTGGCACAGGTCTTTAATCCTGGCACTCAGGAGGCTGAGGCACATGGATCTCTGAGTTAGAGACTAGCCTGGCCTACAAAGTGAGTTCCAGGATAGCCAGAGCAACACACACACACACACACACACACACACACACACACACACACACACAAGAAAAGAAAAGAAAAGAAAAGAAAAGAAAAGAAAAAGAAAAACTAAAAGAACTGCTTATTCTCTTAAATTTTAATTTATTTTATGTACCATAGACATAGTAAAACTTCCCTGAGACCCTTTGGTGCTCTATGGACCCACTGAGTGAGTTAACGTTATGAACTCAGAGGAAAGAGGTTGATTCCAGTCAGGGTTAGATGTTTAATTGCAACTTTGAGGTTTCCTTCCCTTTACTAAGGAATGTTATAAGATCCCCAGATGTAAATTAATTTTAATTTTCCTTGTCATTCTTTATTCCTCTGGCAACTTGAGACTCTTGCCAACTATCTGTCCATATCTTCTGGCCCAGTTTTCCTGGCAATGTAAAGGGAAGTCCCTGGAGAACAAGCATGCAGGCTTGCAGCAGAGGCGGCCGCAGCGGAGGCCATGTGTGTGATTCTTTTACAGTAGCTACAGTAGCAGGGGCCGGGGAGAGATTTCAGAGACTGCACATTTTGTCCACTGAAGATTTCCTTAGAAAAGTCTTTTCAAAAAAAGACATCTTGTATATCTCTTTAAAAAGAATTCTCAGTGGCACATGCCTTTAATTCCAGCATTCCTACAGAACTCAGGAAGGATTTCTGTAGGCTAGCCTTGTCTACAAGGAGTTCCAGAACAGCCAGGGCAAAGCAGAGAAACTCTATCTCAAAATAATAGTAATAATGATAATAAAAGAATTGCTTGGGCGCTGGAGAGATGACTCAGTGGTTAAGAGCACTGACTGCTCTTCCAGAGGACTGGGGTTCAATTTCCAGCACCCACATGGCACCTCACAACTGTCTGTAGTTCCAGGAAAACACCAAGGCAAATAAATAAATTAAAAAGTTAAAAAAAAACTGCTTGGAGAATAAAGTTTTGTGCAACAAACATCATGTCCCACCCTCTCCACTCAAGGTTCAGAGATGACTGCTCAACCCAGGCAGAAAGACTGTAAGAGCCAGAGAGCAGGGGGGATCTGAGCAAATAAATGATGTCTTCAGCTATGAATATGATTTGAGATCCGGCTCTCTGTGATTATCAACTGGAGTGATCTGTTGAAGTCAGATGGACTTCTCAGCAGGCCACAATAAAAGGCCATGATATTTGGGCAGTGAAAGGTAGGGTTCCCTGAGCCCTCCTCCCCCTCACCCCCCATGGCTAGCCATTGAGGCAGGGTCAGTCCAGGTTTCCTTGAGTGATGTGAGCTGTGAGTCTAAAGGACTTTTCCTAGCCATTCTCCCTGTCACCTACACCTCTTGTGTAGTGTCCCCTGAGCTTTGGAGGGGTGGTTTGTGTGTTCTTTAGAGCTTATTTTCGGCACCTTGTATAGCCATGAGCCTCTGTATTCACCAATGATCACTGGAAAGAAAGGCTCATCTGATTCTTACTAAGGGTAACATTTATCTATGGGAGAAAACATAAATGTTTAGAAGGCAGCTGGACCTATGGGATCTTAGCTAAACTACAGTCCGCCAGTTCGTCTCCCCCTCGCCCCCATCTATGACCTCCCCTAACATAGGTCTTTAACCAGGTTTACAGTGATAGGTATGTATTCCCTCAATCAGAGAGCAGTGTGGTGGCACTATTGTACAGGTGGATATAGCACAAATTCTATTTAGTATTATAATAAACCTGGAGCCAGATATTGGGGGGAAGCTAGACCATCAGAGAGAAACAAACCACAGTCACTTCTCACCCAACCAACTCCTCAGGCCTGTCTGTCCCCACTGCAAGACTCTCATCCTCAGTCAAAAAGAGAACTGGCAGGGGAAGCTGAACTCCTCTCTCTCTCTCTCTCTTTCTCTCTCTCTCTCTCTCTCTCTTCCTCTTTTTTTCTCTGTCCAGTTATTTTACTTTCTGGTTCAATTTTCCTAGAGCTAGGATTAAAGGTGTGTACCACAACTACCTATCTCTGTAAGTCCTTGAACTCACAATGATCTGGATCTCTGACTTCAGTGATGGGATTAAAGGCATGGATCACCACTCCCTGACCTTCATGGCTTGACTCCGGGGGTGACCCTGTCCTCTGATATTTCAGACTATTTTTATTAAATATACAACATATCAGCACAGGTGGACACATCTTGTCTGGCAGGCTGATCTGGCAGGCTGATCGTATAGATCATGGGATTCAGAGTTGGGCAAAAGCACTCATACATTTATTTCCCACTGAATGTCCACATGTAGTAGAGTGCAACTAGGCCTTTATTCATTACCTTGTACAAAAATTAAATTTGATATATATTTATGTCTATATATAAATATATATTGACAGCAAGGCTGAAAGCCAGGGAGGGTCATGTGCATGCTAAGCTGTTCTCTACCACTGAGATATGCATCGTGCTCCGACAGTAGGGTCTTCTGTATGTTGTCCCAGCACAGTAGAGTGCTATTGAAGGGGAAGATGGGGCAGTGGATGGCTGAAGATGACTGGAAAATTTACAATTGAGAATGCAAATTGGAATTTTAAATGGAAGCTCTAACCTGTGTAGCTAAGAAGCCAAGGAGCCATTGAGCAAACAGCCAGGCAGGTGATAGAATAATATAGAAAATATTGTTACTCTCAAGATAAGAATTGTATAAAGCAATCTGCAGTGGTTTGAATAAATCCAGCCCCATAGGCTTATATATTTGAATGTTTAGTCACCAGGGAATAGAACTGTTTGAAAGGATTTGGGTCCTTATTGAAGTAGGTGTGGCCTTGTTGGAGGAAGAATGTCACTGGAGTTGTGGGCATTGAGTTTTGAAAAGCTCCTGCCAAGTCCACGAAAGTCAAGATACGGCTCTCAGCTAGTGCTCCAGCCTAGCTTACACGCCATCATGCTCCCTGACATGACATTAATAGCTAAGTTTATGAAACCGTAAGCCAGCCCCTAGATAAATGCTTCCTTTTATAGAATTGCCTTCATCATGGTGTGTCTTTACAGCAATAAAACACTGACTAAGACCGCATCTTATGTTGTTTATAAGTTCAAAACTATACAGTCAAAATATAAAAACATGGGTAAAAATAATATATGCTAAACTCAAATAATGAAACTGGGTTTTTTTGAAGCAAAGTTGATCAGATAATGTAACTTAAAGAGGGAAAGAAGTGTGGCATTATGGAAAAGTACAAAGATCTTCACAAAACAGTTTCTAAAAGAAAAAAGCACAGATATCTGAAGCAAATAGCATAAAATATTAGAATTCATGACATCCTGAGGATGGTATATGGCTTTCCTGCATGAACAGCAGCCTTTGACATGAACAATGAGCTAGCCCTGAGTTGGAAGCCATACATTATTGCACACCTGCACGAGTCTGATTATGTGCTTGTAGTTAGAGTGACATGAAATAGAAATGTGACTTAGGGCCTCACAAGATGCTTCTCTTGGTGGGTTCTGTGGACTTAGGTCCTGTGTTTGCCTCCATTAAGTCCCGAGGCATAATTTTCTTCAGCTCACCCTAAGGAAATAATCAGGCACAGGATCTGAGGCACACTGACCAAGTGGACAGGAGTCAACACAGTCATCTAAAAAAATAAATGATTGTCAGAAAAGCCTGAGGGTTCACCATGGGAGACAACACTGCTCTGTGGGACTTCTGAATAATATGCATGATAACACATTTAATTAATCAGATATAAGAGTAAACTAGTGAAAATCCCTACCAGTCAGCCAGTGTTACTGACTTATGACAGGAAACTGGATTTATTTCATTATAATTATTGATATTTGACAATTTCCATGGAGCTGGAGACTTGTGCAGCCTTCTTCCCTGTCTCCTGAGAATGTGTGACACATTTAACCTCTAATCATGCTCTCTGGGATTTCTGCTTCTACATCCTTGAAGGTGGTAACACGCTCAGGGGTGATAAGTAGGTTAAAACTTCCTGGGTCATGTTCAATTCCAGCCATACCTGTGTATGACCAGCACACATCTGACCCCGGTTGTGTCTGTGTTTCAGATCTGCTTAGCTGTACTTCACAGTGACAAAGACAACTGCTGCAGTTGGTATAAAATGCTGGCTTCATGAGAAGACTTGAAAGAATAACTTAGAGTAGGAAGGATTTGCTCTGATACACAGGCTCTAGAGGCTAAGGCATGCATATGTGGCCCATACACTTGAGCAGAAGTTCATGGAAGGTACAGTGAATGCTTCACTGTTTACCTGCTGGAGAAGCCGAGATGGAGAGAGAAGCAAGGGGAAGATACAGGCCCCATAGCCATGTTCCCAGCAATGTACTTCCGCCAGCTAGTCTCCAACTAAAGTGTCTAGAACTCAGAACAGCACTGCCCACTAGGGACCAAGCTCCCAACACACGAGCTTTGGGGGCACTTTATATCCTTAGCAACTGGTAATGCTGGTCTGGGCTAGTGCTTCCTAGAAAACTGCTACCATTTGAGATGGTGTGGCTTGAACCCAAAGCCTTGCACAATGTACTAAACTATTTTCCAGACTAAAAATTATTTGCTAGGCAATGGTTGTACATGCCTTTAAACCCAGCACTCAGGAGGCAGAGGCACTTGGATCTCTATGATTTTGAAGTCAGCCTGGTCTACAGAGTGAGTTCTAGGACAACCAAGGCTACACAGAGAAACTCTGTTTCAAAAAAAACCAAAAAAAAAACATTTATTTGTGTGTAATAGCATATCCATACAGTATGATATTTAGTAATATGTAGTAAGGGTGTGTAGGAAATCTCAGTGTCTCTTCCTTCTATCATCTTTGTTATTGTTAGCATTCATATCTTGACTGCTGCTTAAGTAGAAGCTGTGTGGGAGAGACCTTGGAAAGCACATCTGGGTTAGATTTCTCTCATGATATCCCAGAAGCCAATATTCTCTCCATCTTCAGCACATAATTCTGGCTTCTTCGCTCAGTTCAGACCCTTGAGTAATGGGATTATCTCTATACTGTTTTATTTCCAGCCTCTGGCACAGTAACTACTACAGTACATGGTATAGTAGATATTTTGTGGAATGAATAAAGGTTATAAGTAACAAATGTTAACCTAGGTGTTAATTATGATTTGAAATGAGATATTTGGTACTACAACCATTATTTGCTTTATGAGTGTTTTGTCTATAAACCATAAACATGCCTGCCTGATTCCTGCAGAGGTCAAAAGAGGGTGTCAAACTCATTGAAAATTTAGTTATATTCGTTCTGGGAATCAAACCTAGATCTTCTGGAAGAGCATCCAGTGCTCTTAACTACTGTGCCATCTTTTCACACACCTAAAACCATCATTTATTAGGTCATATTGTCAGTGGCTCTACCCAAGACCAACTTCCAAATGCATTTCTTTGCCTAAGGGCTTCTCTGCCCATCTAATTCTCAAATGTAAGAGAGTTAATGGCCGTGGCTACCAGTCACATTCCACTAGTCAGGGGACATTCAGTTCCCTCCTGCCTCGGGTGCGATCATGCTAAAGTTTGTTCCAAGGATTTCAAAGCAGGATTAGACTGCAGCTATTTATAATGATAACTTCTTTGAAAATATAGGGGAAATAGCTCAGTGGTAGAACATTTACTTAGCATGTGTGAGGCTCTAGGTTGAATTCCAGTACAAAAAGAAAGTCAGAGAAAAATACAGATACACACACACACACACACACACACACACACACACACCTGTGTGTGTGGAGAGAGAGAGAGGAAGAAGGAGGAGGAGGAGGGAGGGAGGGAGGGAGGGAGGGAGGGAGGGAGGGAGGGAGAGTATGTCTAATAATCTCATTTGGATCATATGCCCATCCTTTAACCAACCATTATTCTTTATATTTCACTGACCAAAATTAGGTCACATCTCAACCCTGGGAGTCTAGAGTAGAATAAATTTAACCAGAACTACAAAAATTAAAAGTGAAAAAGAAGAGCTGGGTATGATGGCACATCCCTTTAACCCCAGAATTTGGGAAGCAGAGGCAAGTAGTCTCTGAGTTGGAGGCCAGCCTAGTCTACAGAGTGTTCCAGGACAGCCAGGGCCATACAGAGAAACTGGGAAAAAAATTAAAAATGGGAAAGGGAGGAGGGGATGTGGGGATGTGGGGATGTGGGGATGTGGGACCCCTTGCAGAAAGCACTGTGATTAGGTTTGAAATAGCCAAAGAGCAACTATATTCCAAGGGAAAAAGAACTACAACTCTCCAAAAATGAAAAAGTTTTTCATTGTAATTCATAGTTGATCTGAATTATTTATTAGCCCTTCTAAGGAAATAATATTTCTCTGTTTTAAACTTTTCCAGGGAGCCTAAAATGAAAGATTTCTTTTCCAAGTAAGATAGATATTTTTCTTTGATTGGAACATGATAACATCCATGCCCAGTGAGGCCAGAGGCCACACATTTGTCTCTTAGAAATGTATTGAAATATTATTCACTTCTGTAAATATACCTGAATATAAGGGATTTCTCAAAATAATACTTGAAGAATAGGTCATAAAAAAACAAATATTTTGGGGAGATAGCCCTAGAAATTTGAGGTGTCAGCAATTCAATACACTTGCAGTTTCTCACACTGAAAGTTCTAGATGTGGGGTACACAGATCGCTCTTTTAATAAAGGCCTTACCTGAACTTGGTCTCTAGAATTAATTTTTAAAAATCACAGGTTACTAGAATATGTGGATCCTTAGTCCCACTGGTCAACTGGTCTACTCAAATTGCCAAGCACCAGCTAGTGAAAGGCTCAGTCTCTAAAAACAAGGTGGACAGCTCCTAAGAAATAAGACCAAATTATCTCCTGGCTTAGACACACACACCACACACACACACCTCCACCCATACTAACATGCACATATGTACACACATATGCATACACAAAGAAAAAATTAAAGTTCTAAATCTTAGTTATTTATTTAGAGACAAAGTCTTGCAAGGTCCAGACTTGTTACTGCCTCCAGGGTCACTATCCCTGGCTAGACGGTCTACCTATGAGCTTCCTCCTCACCAGGGAACTGGTGTACTCAAAGACAGCTCTTGTTATGACTGATTCTGTGGTGTCAGCTCTTCCTTCTGCTGTCCTAGGGATGCTATGTTCTGAATCAATTCCATATTCTCAAATGGAAGAATAACAGTATTCTGTCTTCAATTTGCAGTTTAACTACTTAGCAAATCTTTGGTTCTTTGGCGTAAATGGATAGCTTGATATTTTGTACAAACTGTAAATTTAGTAAATCATCAGTATATGCTTTCTACCATGGTGCATGGTTATATCACAGGCCCAAAAGCAATGGTATCAAATGACTACAGACTGGAACCTACCAGTCTGTAACATAGTCATTCTCTCTCTCTCTCTCTCTCTCTATATATATATATATATATATATATATATATATATATATATATATGTGTGTGTGTGTGTGTGTGTGTGTGTGTGTGTATGTGTGTATGTATAAATATATATGCATATATAATGGTAAGATTTATATAACAAAGCTTCATCTTAATTATTTTTAAGAGGTAATAAAAAGCTTGGTGGTTGTAAGTGCTGCAGCACAAATCAAACAGTATCCTGGAAGTCAAGAGCAGAGAAACACCACAGAGTCACCATGAGTGGAGCAGCTCACAGCCCTACTCCAAGGAAAAGTTCCCCAATGCAAGTGTAACAATGTGCTCTAGCAGGGGAGGGTTTCCCCATCAAAGCTGTTCCGGTCAGCTCTAGGAAGGTGCCACACAGCAAACCCCACCCAAGAGATTTATTGGGAAGGATGAATCCAGGAGGGAGGCTGCCTCAGGTGAGAGACAGCAGGAGACTGAAGAGGGCACAGACCTTAGATAGGATTTCTTGGGGGAGGGCTGCATGCCAAGGTGACTTGGGACTGATGGGATTCAGCAGCCTGACTCCAAGAAAAGCTCAGGGATTGGTGGAATTTCAGGCCCTGTTCCTGGGGTCAAGTCAGGGTCAGGATGTTTTTCCTTGACCCTTTTTACTCTACAGTGGTAAAGAGTTCAGTGGTACTAAGCACATTTGTGTTGTTGTTCAAACATTACCAAAAACTATGCCTAGAAGGTTTTTGTCATGTAAACTGAAATTCTGTATTCACTACCCATTGGGCACTAAATCCACACTTACCCCTCCACTGATCCCTTGGTAACTATCATTCTATTTTCTGTCTCAGAATTCTAGGTACTCCATAGAGGTTGAATCATACTATATGTGGCCTATGTGGTTGGCATACTTCATGTATATGCTGTCATTAGGCTTAACTATATTGTAACAGGTGTCAGAATTTCATCGCTTTTTAAAAGACTGAATAATACACCATAATGTATAAATACTTGACCCCTTTTGTTCATTTGTTAATAAGCATTTGGATTGATTCTATTTTGTGACTTCACCGGCATATATATTAATATATCAATATCTGGGACTCTGCTTTTTTCCATGGATATATCCAGAAATCTGCTAGCTGACATGATACTTTTGTTCTTACTTTTCCTGGAGCATATAAAACTATTTTTGCCACACCATTGCCAGTGTTGCCTGCCCCCTCAGCCCCCCTTGCCCGACTCCGCCCCTGGCCCCCTGGCCCCCTGGCCCCTGCCTGCTCTGCCCACTCTGCTGTGGTACTTGCATGTGTCTGCAGAGTCCACAGCTGTTGGATTCTCTCTCACTCTCTGACTGACAGGTTCTCTCAATGAAGCTGAGCTTTCTGGCTTTTGCGTAAGCTGGTGGCCAGCAGTGCCGAACACTCTTGCTGTCCTCTCTTCAGATCTGGCTGAGGTTACAGGGTTCTACACACTCAGCTCCTTACATGAATGCGAAGGATCTGAACTCAAGCCCCCCTGAGCCATCTCCCCAGTCCCAGTTAGAGTCTTAAGCAATCACAGGGGCTTATAAGTAAGCAGATGTTTTAATCCCATGATTTGCCTATAGGCAGGTGAAGCCTGTCTAAAAGTTGTTTAATTCCAGGCTGCCAAGCAATGAGGTCAAAAATGCACAATCTTTTCCCCACCATTTGCACCACTTTTCATAAATTATCAATAACAATATGTCTCAGTTTTAAAAATTCAGAAACTGAAACCAATTTCAATCTCAGTGTATTGCTTGTTAACATAGGGAATTTCTTTTAAAAAATATTTAATTTTAATAACCCTGTAAGTCAAACTTTCTCCTTCTGGAATAGAGCCTGCCCACAGTGTTCAGGAAAAATCCAGTCCTGGATGTGTAGTTTTGCATGTGCCAGACAGTGTGTTCTACACTGAGCCTAGTCATTGAGGATTCAGTCTGCATCCCTAATGGTTCCACTGCAGTCATGCTCAAGGCAGAGAAATAGGCTAGAGTTCGGATCACTTTATTCATATGATTCATGAAGGAAAGGAAGATTGATTTGGAAAGAGGGAATGAAGTTCTTCCTCATTCTCCCTCTGCCCTCAGAAGCTTTCCCCACCTCCTGAGTGTCACTGGCCCTGAAAGGAAGGTGGCCACAGCTCTGAACTCCTCAGTTTATCACTAGCCTTTGCTCTGGGGAAGCCATACACAGAAAGGCAGTGGGTGGATGGCCCTGGCAGCAGCAGTGGGGTGATCACTCAGCAACAGAAGCCACCTTGTGGACCAGGAGACGTTTAGAGGCCACCCTTAAGTTTAAGCTCCATTCAATGAGCTATTTGAAGTGAACACTGCATCCCCCATGAAAGGCTGCAAAATTTCCTCAAAATGATCTATCGCTCCAATTGAAGATATGAAAGTGAGAATCTTAAGCATTATTCTTCATATTCACCTCAGTTAGATACTTTATCAGCCTGGCAACTCAAAGGGATTCACATGTGTCCTGTCTTCCAGCTCTGTGGTGATGTGCTTTCAAGAGAGACAGATGAGAGAATGCCAAGAAACGTATTTGTTACTTCACCTTCTCAAATGAAAGGATCTATTTTGCCCATGCTAGTGGAAGGTCATCCAGATGTCCCAATGTCCATCCTTAACTGACCAAATGACAAAAGCTTTTCAGGACAGGCCTCAGTGTTAAGAGCTTCAAGGCCACCACAGAATAACTGCCCCATGAGCCCAGCATGCTCTGCTTATTTGGGGCATGAGCCCTGATTTCCTTACTTAACACACGAAAAGCCTCTTCAATGTCTGTCTGAGAATTCCCAAGGAGACATAACACCAGAGTCTATATCCTTCAGCAACACCCACAAGGCAGGCTTTCACCTCTGTGACCAACCCAATGGCTTTGTTCATCTGATCCAATGTTTCTTCCTCTAAGACAGGATCTTACAAAATTCCACAAACTGGCCTTGAACTAGCTCTGAATGCCAGACAATCCTTGAACTCCATCTCCTCCTGCTTTATCCACTAAGGAGCTGAGCGCATGCACCCGAGGTCCAGCACTGTGTGCTATTTTAGTGTTCAAATGGATACCAGGCAAGTCTACTGCATGTGACTGCTAAGGGTGTTTTATTTATATGACTAAATTCATTGCAAGGGAATCTCCCAGGATAGTTTAATCAAGATATAACTATGCTAATATTAAAGAAAAGTTTCAACCACTTAAGTAAAACCAGCATGTCAGAATGTATATGACTCTTTTAAAAAATGAAGAATTCTACTTGTTACTAGCAACCACTTAAGGACCCCTGATAATCAGTTCAATTCGTTCCATAACATAGGGAAAGATGGTGTCTGAAATCATTCTTAGTCATGGACAGAGATTATGACAGTTCTTCTGACAAGTCCTTTGGAATCTTGTGGGTGATGCTTAAAATGTCAGTGGGCCAGAACTGCCCCTGCTTGGAGATAAAGAGGGACCCACTAGAGCTGTGGAATAATGCTCTTATACACTGTAAAAATTTGTCACCCGGGGCTGGAGAGATGGCTCAGCGGTTAAGAGCACCATCTGCTCTTCCAGAGGACCCAGGTTTGATTCCCAGCACCCACATGGCAGCTAACAACTGTCTGTAGTTCCAGTTCCAGGCAAACACCAAGGCAAATAAATAAAGTTTTTAAAAAAAAAATTGTCACCCATATTGGTTTAATAAAATGTGGATTGGCCAGGAAGTATAGGCAGGGCGAAAAGACTAAGAGAATTCTGGGAAGGGGAAAGGCAGAGAAGCAGTCGCCAGCCAGACTCAGAGGAAGCAAGATGAGAATGCCCAAATGAGAAAAGGTATCAAGCTATGTGACTAAACATAGTTAGGAATTATGGGTTAATTTTAAGTGTAAGAACTAGTTAGTAACAAGACTGAGCTACTGGATGAGCATTTATAAGTACTATTAAGCCTTCAAGTCAATTATTTAAGAATCAACTGCAGGACTGGAGAGATGGCTCAGTGGTTAAGAACACTGGCTGCTCTTCCAGAGGTCCTGAGTTCAATTCCCACCAGCCACATGGTGGCTCAGAGTTGTTTATAAGAGCTGGTATCCTCCCTCTTCTGGCATGGAGGCAGAATTGTATACATAATAAAAGATAAATAAATCTTCTTAAAAAAAAAAAAAAAGAATCAACTGCTGGATATTTCAGAGTTTCTGGTGAGACAGAAACATCTGGCTGCATACCAGCTTGACTTAGAACATCAGTGAGCCAGAGCTGCCCCTGCTTGGAGGTGAAGGGAGACCTGCCAGCTTGATAGCTCTGTGTAGAGAACATAGAATTCATAGGTATCGAGGAAATGCCCTTTGTCCTTGCTTTTCTGATGATGGACAGCTCAGAGCTCATAGACTCTAGGTGCTCTGTGCCCTTCAGTGGGTTCTCCTTAAAAGGAAACTACTGTGGTCTCAGCCATCTAAGCACAGCCTTCCAAATCCCAAGTCAAACAGCAGGAAAGAGGGAGAGGTTTGGTTTTATTAACAAGTTTTTATAGCAAACAGAATGAAGCATGTTTGTAAGAACATGTAATTTCAGATAATGAGAACTCAGTTAGTGACTTTAAAAAATCAATTTATTTTTATTATTTGTGTCTAGGTGTCTGTGTGCCTATATGTATGTGCCTAGTGCTGAGAAGGCCATAAGAAGGCATTGGATCCCCTGGACTTGGAGTTATGAGGGCTGTGAGCCACCATGGGGATGCTAGGAACCCAACCCAGGTCTTCGGCAGATAGGTCAGTGCTCTGAACTGCTGAGCCATCTCCCCGCCCAGATCGTCAGTAACTTCTAATGTCTTCATCTGTTGTACACAGGGTGGCTTCAGAAATAAAATAAAATCAGTTTCACTAGCTCAGTACCAGTATCACCCCAAGCAGCCTGCAGTTCCTCACAATTTTCCTCTTTTCTCTGTTTCTCAAAAAGTGGAGGGGCTGTTCTTTGCATTTTGTATGTTTCCATAATTATCTGTATGCTCAAATATTTCAAAATACCACAGAACTTTCTGAGAATGTGTGATTGCTATTCTAAGAAAGATTTATTAAGGGGCACGGATGCTGGAGAGATGGTGCAGTGGTTAAGAGCACTTGCTGCTCTTGCAGAGGACCTGGGTTTGGATCTCACCACCCACAAGACAGCTGACAACTACCTAAAATTCCAGTTCCAGGGAATATGATGCCCTCTCCTGGCCTCCATGGGCTCCAGGCCCATACATTGGTGCATATACACATACAGTCACTTACACATAAAACATAAATAATTTTTTTAAAAAAACAAGATTTATTCAATAAGTGGGTGCACTTAAATCTGCCATCATCCTTTTCATTTTACCAAGAGGAACGCTTCTTCGTCTTCCCACTCACTCTGCCATGTCATCTGGTTCCTTTGGAACAGCTAACAGCAACCAAACTATCCTGGGCAAACAGCGCCACCTACTGGTCATGTTCTTTTAAGCTACTAAAACTGCTTTAGCCATGTTCTCTCAATCTAGTCTCAACATCCTTGGAAATTTCGTCTCGGTGAAGATTTCTTTCCTATCTCAGATACCAGGAGGAACCACAGCCAGTACTCCTTGCTGGAAGTCCCATCCGCACACAGGGCTTGCTTCCTTTACCTGACTCAGTCTCATACTTTGCCTCACTATGAGCACTGGAAGTCTGTCGCTGTCACAAGCCCCATACCTCTTCAATGAAAGTCAGTCTTTCAGCCATGTCTTTCACTGCCAGTCACCACCCCCCTCCTTCTTCCCTAAATGTGCTTGTTCGGAAGCCTTCCCTGTGCCCCTGCATTTTTCCTCCTTCACCAACAGTCTACCAACGTCAAAGTCACTTCTCACTCCTTGAAAAGTTCAAGCCCTGGGACTGCAGAGATGGTTCAGAGGTTCTTGCACAGGTCCCAAGTTCAATTCCCAGCAACCATATGGTGGCTCGCAACCATCTATGATGACATCAGGTACCCTCTTCTGTATGCTGTATACATAATAAATAAATCCTTAAGAAAGAAAGGAAGGAAGGAAGGAAGGAAGGAAAGAAAGTCCAAGCGCAATCCACAGCCAGTCTCTCCAATGCTGATCTAATTATCGGTGGTCTCAATATCACTGAGAAGATCCTTGCATTAACATCATGTCTCAGGCTGCTGACAGCCTTTCCTCTTGTGATCTTGCTTATCAAGACTCCCCACCTGCTCTTATAGTCACAACAAAGGTCT
The DNA here is from genome assembly GCA_004025045.1 of Sigmodon hispidus. Taxonomy (NCBI): domain Eukaryota; kingdom Metazoa; phylum Chordata; class Mammalia; order Rodentia; family Cricetidae; genus Sigmodon; species Sigmodon hispidus. The sequence continues at coordinate 35,412 of PVIH01006961.1, forward strand.
TGTCATTATTCAGTCATACCTTCTTTATAATCCTAATTTCAGTTCCATACCCTTCCACTGCCCCAGCTTGCTCTTATCACTGTGGGGTAAACACTTACAATCAGTCTATCATCCACCCTGCCCAAAGTTAACTTTCTGTAATCAAATCTCCATGGTTAATACAGTGACCACTACAGCATATTCTAACCAAGGCTCTGCTTTGTTTATTGACAAGCAGAGCCTGACTGTAGAAAGGAAATTGTGCCGTGCTGAGTATGTCTCTCTTGCTTTTTTCCACAAGTATTTTGTACCTATCCCCTCCCCCCCCGTCTCATTCTTCTTCTCTGACTTGGTTCTCATTCTAACTCTCTTTAGTCTCACCACAGTGACCAACTACACCAGGCATGCTCAGATGGACTGCCCTCATGGCCTCCCTGAGCACACATGCAGTGTCCCCGTCCCTTGTCCCATCCCCCCCCCCCATCTACAGCTTGTCTTTTTTTCCCCACTGAACAAACTCTAATCTTCAGGGGGGAAAGAAAATATTGCTATGCTGTTCCATGTATATGGCAGACCCCTTGTCACCCCCTCCCTCATCAACTCAAGAGCATCCTGTCTAAACTTGCTCATCTTCTTGGCTGCACATACTTTTCTAAGTAATATATGTTCTTTCATAACAAAACCCTTCAGAGCTGTGGGCTGAACTTGCTGCCTGCACTCCCTGCCCCAAGAGTTCCAGAATCCACTCCAGTGTAGCTTTCATCCTCTATCAACACTAATGGTGACGTCCATGCCTCATCTCCTTTATTATGAACAATGTGTGCTTCAACTGGTCACTCTCTTCTTACTAAAATTCTTCATTTTCTTGTTTTTGGTCCCCTGGTTTTCAGGCATATCCTGGGTAGTACCTGTTAACATACCATATTACTCAACAGCTTTATTCAGTGCTCAGACCTCTTTTTTTATATATATACCTGCTTATTCTTTAGATAATCTAATTCTGTTATTTGACCTTAAATGCCACTTACCTGAAAAGCCTCCAAATGTTGACCTTTATTCCACACCTCCCTTTAGAACTCTTAACACCTGTGATCAACCTCCCACTTTAGCACCATACGAAGGAATGATGGGCATCTCATGTGTGTCATATTCCAGACAACTCAGGGTCCCACCCTTAGCGTGTGCTCTTTGCCTCATTTTTGCTCATGCAAGTGCACACTACTCCATTGTCCCAGTTTCCTGGGCCCTCATTTTCTTCATTTATAATTTAACACTTCAAAGCATCTATAAAAGTAGAATATATCATTCTCTGATCCTTTTTCCTAAGAGCCACATCTAGTTCATCTTGCTTACTCTTACTCCATAAATTGCATAGACCACTTCTCAGCAATCCAATATGATTACCTTCTTCAAGCCATCAGTGTTTCTGGACTGAACCACCTCCTAACTCTCCTGTTTCCTGTCCACGCCTGTATGTATTGTGTGGGTCAACCTGGCTGGGAGTCACTCCACAGTTCCTGCTGTCACTGTCAGCATTATCTGCATGGCATCATCTTACCTCTCTTCCTTTCTTTGCCTGGACTCCACCACTCACTGACTATATGCTCTGGCTCCAGGGCCTTACAACTCCCTCCATCCTGAGACGCTGTCTTAATTAGGGTTTCTATGGTTGTAATGAAACCATGACCAAAAACACATTGGTGAGGAAAAGGTTTAGTTGGCTCACACTTCCAACATCACAGTTAATCATCAAAGGAAGAAAGGACAGAAACTCAAGCAGATCAGAGTCCTGGAGGCAGGAGTAGATGCAGAGACCGTGGAGGAGTGCTGCTTACTGACTTGCTCACCATGCTTTTTTACTGAACCCAGGACCACCAGCCCAGAAACTAAACCACCTACAGTTGGGCAGACCCTCCCCATCAATCACTAGAAATTTTATTACAGGCTTTCATATAGCTCCTTCTCATACAAGCATTTCCCTAATCAAGGCTCCCTCCTCCCCCATAACCCCGGCTTGTGTTGGGTTGACACAAGATGAAACAGTACATTGCTTCACATTGTCTAAAACTGTCCCCTGCATACAAACCCCACCACCACCCAACACAGCATCTTTTACACCCCTGACTGGTTCTTAGAGCCTTTCTTTTTTTTTTTTTTTTCCTGCTTCTTTTTCTATTTCTTTTCTTTTTTTCAAGGCAAAGTTTCTCTGTATAGCCCTGGAACTCACTTTGAAGACCAGACTGGCCTCAAACTCAGAGTTCTGCCTGCCTCTTCCTCCCTAGTGCTGAGATTAAAGAGAAGTTGTAAATAATGTTAGGCTGACAGGTGGTAGAAGGCTGAGAAACGCCACCTTCTGAACATGACACCGCCATTACAATCATGAGCTCTCAGCTACCATGGTTACCCTCAGTGGCTTGCACAAGACTGACTCTATCAGCAGTCATGGGTCTGGAGGGCCTTATGTGTTTCTCCCCTTCCCTGCTACTGACAAACTGAGGGTGGAATTACCATTGTCTTTAGTTGTATACCCATTGGTGAGCCCACCAGGCTTCTATGAATACTTCCAAACTTATGGTCATATAGGCGGTCCAGTGTATGTGTAACAAAACAAAGCTAGCAAACCAAAAGAGAATGTAGAAAAAGGATTCATGGTGGAGAGTTGACGAGGATGGGAGGAAGACGAGAAAGGTGGGAGGGGGAGCCCAGTGTGGTGGGATAGCCTTTAGTCCCAGCACTCGGGAGGTGGAAGCTGACAGATCTCTGTTGAGTCAGAGTTTACAAAATGAGTTCCAGGACAGTCAGGACTATGTAGTGAGACCCTAAATGAAAACATTCTCAAACAGGATGGATTTTAATAACGTAATTATTTTCCTATTCGGCTGAGGCACTATAAACGGAAGAGAGAGACTGGCTGCTGTCAGTGCAGACAGCTGTCTTCCCACAAGATAACTAAGACGTCTGAGTTATGCTGTTTGTTTTGGGTTTTTAAATTTTATTTTATTCTTTTCTCTCTTTCAATAACATGATTTATTGTTGGAGACAAAGACATTTTATAGAATCAACCAGATAATAGACTATTTCATAGATAGTGCTTTATAAGCAAGTCACTCCAAAATGGAACCAAATAAGACTTGGATGCTAAGGCTTAAACAAGGAAATTGTCTGGGTCGTAAAATATGCAGCAAAATTCTACTTGATATTGCTTTGACACTTAAGCTCTGTTCTGCAACTTTCTACCTCTGAAAGGAGCCCTAACATGCAAACAGAAAGCCATGGTATAAGGCTACAGGAAATTGTTATCTTCTGAGAGGTCAAATTTGCTGAAACTTTTGAATAAGGCACAAAAGGGCAGGAAGCCCAAAGACCTTGGTGAAATCAGGACCCTGTCCCCTGAAGCCAATGGTGGAGTAGAAAATAATTTCATATCCTCATGCCTGGATTTTAACTGTGGAAAGCAATATGCTGTGGTGAAAATATAAAACATAAATTTAATAAAATGAGTTTTATGAGCAGGGCACTGCTGGGCTTACCTAATTAAACTTCACCTGCATTTAGGGCAGTTTATTCCTTTATTTCTTAACTCACTGTCACTCTTTTTATTGATAAAGCAAAATTTTTTTGTTAAAGCCTTTGTTCAGAGCTCATAAAGTGATGCTAATTTGTCCACACTCCTGCATTGTTAAAAGACATAGAAAATTAATATATATTTTAGGAGGGAAATAAATGAGCCAAACATTATTTACCACTGTTGCCAACAGCATAATTTGCTGGGTCTATATTAGGGGAATATTCCTTTTAACATGAGGAAATAATGTTTGTATTTAGAGAACATTTAAATAAGATACGTTAAAGTATTAGCCTATAAGACCTAGACATGGCTCCCAGAGATCTTTATGTTATCTTATTTATTTATTTAAATGTTATTATCATTGGTGTTTTGTCTACATGTATCTCTGTGTGAGGCTGTCCAAAGCCCTGGAACTGGAGTTACAGACAGGTGTAAGCTGCCATGTGGGTACTTTGAATAAAATCTATGTCCTCTGGAAGAGCAGTCAGTGCTCTTAACCACTAAGCCATCTCTCCAGTCTCTTGCAAAGGTCTTTGAATACATTCTCTTGTCAGGTCATAGTAGCACATGCCTTTAATCTCAGGAGGCAGAGGCAAGTGGATCTTTGTGAGTTCAAGGCCACTCTGGTCTATAGAGCTAGTTTCAGCCTGGGCTATGCAGAGAAACCCTGTCTTGAAAAACACAAACAAAGAAAAAGACATTCTCTTATGTCAAAAACTTGTCACTAACCCAGCAGCAACAGCTAAGACAACTTCATGAAAGCACCTCAAAGTGACTCTCCAGCACCCACAGCTGGAACTGCTCCCTGAAGAGAAAATAGACTTGCAAGTCACTGTGAGCTACCACAAGGAAAAAAATCTGTATCAAGACTCACTATTGAAATAATCTTTCCAGCTACTAAAACACTAGCCAGTTTTGTGCTGAGCACTATGCAATAGATAAAGCCCCAGAGTCAGGTAACCCCCACAATTTAAGGCATAACACACATCTTACAAATCACTTATATTGTCACTTTAACTTTTGACTAGATAGTAGATATTTAAAAGAACATCAACACAATGACTTCAAGTGCTTGCAATAATATTTGTTCTGTCCATTGTAGGAGAGGATGGGACTGGGAGTATAGCAGTGCTGATCCTTCACTGTACAAACCCCTAGTGATGAGTTAGTGATACCACAGCACAACTCTCAAGTTCACTTCTTGAGGAGATGGATTATATTCTATCTGCTGAAATTCCACAGGGGCTCAGGATATAGCTCATTCTCTAAAGGTCTTTGCATATAAGAATGAGGACCTGAGTTCAGATCCCTTCAACCAAGTAAAAGTGGTGTGGCATGTCTGTAACCTCAGGGGACAGAGACAGAAGGACCCCGGAACTCAAAAGACAGCCAATGTAACTGAATCTGTGAGAGGCTTTGATTCAAAAATAACAGGAAGAGGGAGATGATTGATGAAGATATCTGATGTCAACTTTTGGCCTCCACATGTACATGCATGCACAGGCACATGTACGTGTGTGCATAGACATGAGCATGTATACACACATAGGCCATGTACACATATATATGCATGAGAAAAGGAAAGCATGCCTCAGACTTCTTACAAAACTAAGAATTCCTCTCTCGTCTGTACCTACATGCCACCATTGCCTACTCAATATTTATGCCTAGTACTCAAGCAGTGAGTTTTGAAAATAACAGTGTAGTTGTAAGACAAATCATGTAGCGACAAGGACAAGCCTCAACCTCACCAAGATAAAGAATGAAGGGTATTTATGGGATAAAGGTGAGAAAAAGTGAAGTAAACTGTGTCATGTGCATGCAGAGTTAAACTTCATGGTTTTTTCCATAACAAATGTTCAGAAATTGGTGAAGCATAAAATTTTGTTTGAACAATAAAAACCAGAGATCCTGACAGAAAAAAACCTGGTCTAAGCTGGGTCTTTCAGGTTGATTGTGTTGTGCAGCAGGACGGCAGTGTGAAGTGTGCATATTATACATTAAGAATCAGGCTGCAGTGACGTTGCTAAGGGCTCCACAGGCAAGTGCTGCCAGAAACATCTCAGATCCATTATGAAATTGATTCTGAATTAATACTTAGTTGTCACATAGTCACAATCTGTTGCCCAATTCACTGTTGTCTATCCCATATAGGGTGATGACTTACAGTTTAAGGAACTTTGTTGTAAAGTAAAGATAATGGGACAGTGCTGCTCAGTCTGTGATCCCCAAGAACAGCAATAAAAGTGAGCAGCTTCACACCAGTGAAGCAGGAAGAATATCTCATTTTAATCCATCCATTCCAAGCACGCAAGATGCCACATTACAAAATCTTGTTCTTCGTGATGCAAACATTACAAAGTTGCTTTTTCTAGTGGAGTCATGAAATTGGCCACCTAACCATTATGTTTGTCCACTGGTTATTTTAATCATAAAATTAAAACACCTTCTGGGACTTGATCACCCTGAAGAGGGTTGAGAACTGTAAATAGTAGCCTGGCAGTGGTGGTACACACCCTTAGACCCAGCACTCGGGAGGGAAAACAGGAAGATCTCTGTGAGTTTGAGGCCAGCATGGTCTACAGAGTGAGTTTCAGGACAGCCAGGGCTACACAAAGAAACCCTGTCTCCAAAAAAAAAAAAAAAAAAAAAAAAAACAAATAAAAAAATAGGAGGCAAATAAAAGGAACCTGGAAAAGCAGGGTGGGTGGGGGTGGGGTGGGGTGGGGCAAACCCAAGTTGATTACTAGCTTGAGGCAACATTAAGACTCTGAGTAGCAGGATGCCAAGTGATACTTTAGTCAGTGCCTTTCAGCATCCCAATATAGGCTCCCTTAACTGATTATAGCAGAACAGGACAATTTTAAAGTCTTTCAGTATTTAGGACTATTTTTGCTATTTTAGTAAACCTTTGTTTATGCCTGGAGGTGCCATTAAATTACCAGCCAGACATGCATCTACAGCTTGCTGGGGACTGGAGTTTATTTGGTGGTTATTCTCGGGTGTTTCATGTGGGACTCATGCCTCTGTGTACACACAGCTGCTGGCCAGGGAACTTGATTTAAAAGGGTGTGCCTCATCAATATCCCAAGATTGTTTTATCAGACAGAGACAAAGAGCTCTTTATAACATGGATCAATTCCTCACAGTAGCAGGTTTTTTTTTTTTTTTTTTTAAATATTCAACTCCTCTTCAGAATGGCTTTTTGTGGTAACAGTAAGATGAGGTGGATCATTGTCTTTTTAAAATTTGAAGAAAGACTGAAATAGGTGACAAATGCTAACTAGTATGTTTGGTGATGGATGCTGAGTAGCATGCTTGGCAATGATGCTGACTAGTACAGTTGGTAATGGATGCTGACTAATACTCTTGGTGATGCTCTAACCTGTGGCTCAACACTTGGGCTACAATTCAAGAGCAAGACCAAGTGACAACAAGATGTGCCTGACAAGATGGCTCCAAATCTACCAGATGAAATATGCGTCAATTACTATGCTCTCCAGAAATCAACCTCAACTTTCCTGTGAGATATTACCTAAATCATTTGATACAATTTTTAATAAAAATTTAGACTATATGTATCATGTATCAGTACAATACATGAGTGATACTGCATTTATTTGTAATCTTAATTCTTTCAATGTTTAAATAAATAATAATATCACCAAGCTGAGACACACAGCTCTAACTTTTTTTTCTAACTCCTTAGTACAAGTCAGAGCACAAAAATTCTATCAATGATTTTAAATGCATTTTTATACTGCTTGCAGGTGCTGGAAGCAAATATCACAGTAGTATGATGAAAACCAGAAACAATGCTGGCAAAATGGAGCTATTTTTCTCTGCTAAATGCAGTGCAGAAGTTCTCCTCTCTAAAGACTGAGTGGCTTCTGTCTGGTTCCCGGGAGTTCTTGGCTCCAGTTCTCCTTGGACATCTGGCATAACATTAGAAATGTGGTTATTGAGAGCACATTAACTCAGCTTTAAAATACAAGTGACAGGACTGGAGAGATGGCTCAGCAGTCAAGAGCATTTGCAGAGGACTCAAGGTCTGTTACCAGCTCCCACACGAGGCAGCTCACAGCTATCTGTAACTCCAGTTACAAGAAATATGATGCCCTCTTCTGACTTCTCAGGCTTCATGTACACACATAGTACATTCATCCATTAGCTCCCCAGCACTGTGTGAAGCTGGAATGCTGGCACACAGCTGTATCTCAGCACTTCTAAAGTGAAGGCGGGAAGGTCAGAAGTTCAGTTATGCTCTGCTACACAGTGAATACTAGGCCAGCCTGGGGTTTATGACATCATATCTCAAAAACAAAACAAATATCATTCAAATTTTTTATCAAATTAAAATTATCCTATACAATAAATGTATCCTATACAATTCTTTCTTATAAGAAAAAGAACGCTCTGCCAAAGCTGCATACATATTCTTGTTATGAATGGGAAAGTTGGTTCATTTGTTCTATCTTCTGACCCCTTCTCTGAGCTTCTCAGGTGTTTAGATTCCAGGACCACATCATACCTGGCTATCTATTTGGTTTTCACCCAGTGCTAACACTGGGCAATGTGGCCAGGGTCTTCAAGCCTTCTCCTGCGTTATTTCTCTTTCCCCACCCAGCTATTTCAATTCCTGAATCAACTTTCCCAGTGCTAAGTTTAAAGGTTGGTGCCACCACCACCTGGCCTTGAACTCACAAAGATCCAGAGGATCTCAGGCTCCTGAGTGCTGGGATTAAAAGGCATGGGTTAGCACTCCCTGACCTTTAGGACTCTGTGGGTGGCTCTGTCTTCTGACACTTCAGACTATTTTTATTAAATTTACAATATATCACTACAAAAAAAAAAAACACTCCTGCAAGTCTTCCCCTGGCCTCCATATGTGCACCATGAGATACACACACATAGTATATAATGCACCATGGCACACACACACAGTATATAATGCACTGTGGCACACACATAGTTTATAATGTACCATGGCACACATACACACAGAGTATATAATGCACCATGGCACACACACACAGTATATAATGCACTGTGACACACACATAGTTTATAATGCACCACAGCACACACACGCTCATAGTATATAATGCACCATGGCACACACACACAGTTTATATAGAAATTAATTTAAATGTCTTAAATATGTTTAAACATTTTATTTATTTTATGTATATTAGTGCTATATCTGCGTGTACTCCTTTATTTCAGAAGAGGGCATCAGACCTCACTGTAGATGGTTGTGAACTGCCATGTGGGTGCTGAGAACCAAACTCAGGACCTCTGGAAGAGTAGCTAGTGCTCTTAACCACTGAATCATCTCTCAAGATCTTAAATCTTTTTTGTTTGTTTTTTTGTTTTTTATTTTTCTGTAGTCCTGGCTGTCCTAGAACTCACTCTGTTGACCAGGCTGACCTTGAATTCAGAGCTCTGCATGTTTTTGCCTTCTGAGTGCTGGGATTAAAGGTGTGTGCCATCTCTTCCCATCTTACTTAAAACATTTCAAATATAACTTATACTTGATACAATTTTAAGAATACAAAGTGAACTCTTAACTTTGCTATATAAGCAAGTACAATAGTTTTAAAATAGAAAAACCTAAATTCAGTAACATTTTCCAAATATGCTTCACCTAGATGAAATGAATACAAGACTGTAAGAATATCCCAATTTCAAGTCTACATCAGTTTTAAAGATGGCATTAGCATAAGAATCATTCTGTGGAAAGCAATTGAAGAAAACAAGGTCAATCACTGGCCTCAACATACACATAAACACACACTTACACACATACAAACATACATGTAAAAACATCAGAATAATTTAAAAATTAATTTTATCACTTGATCAAATTTAAAGTTTTTGTCAAATCCAAAAGACAAACCCAAACTTAGAATAGTGTATTTCTTCTGGTATTTTCTTTGTTGACTTGAGTAGTCAGACTAACACTAACATTAATCAATAAGGTGTCGGTCAGAATAGACAAGAGAAGACAATGGCCAAGATGGGAATCATCCTGGCATGTATAGGATGTCTCCTCATAGAAGATATCTTTTTACAACAGATGGCGTCCCTGGGTGGGCCAAACAGCCACATAAAGCCTAAAAAAGTTTAAAAAGCTTTAAAAAACATTCTAACCCACTGAAACAGAGCCAAAAACCGCTTTCTAAATTGCATATTTAAATTGATTTATGATACAGAGACAGCATGGTGTTCAGGCAAAGAATTTAAAAATGGCAGGTCCGCAGCACACAGCTTAAACTCATATGTTTCACAAAAGGCTTGACATAAGTGTAATTAATTTAAAATTTCTGCTTATACTAAACAAAAAGGAAACAAAGTCAAAAACAGTTTTTCTAATAACAACATTTCTTGAGTCCGCTCTGTTTGTTGGCAGCGAGAGAGATGCAGCGGGCACCTCCGCCATATTAAAAAGCAGCCAAAAGGGGCAGAGTCAGCAATCACGATGATACTAACATTTTAAAAGCTCTTCTGGTTAAAAAATGATTAAAAATTCTCACTAAAACAGATTTAAACTCACAAAACCTCTAAACGAGATACAATATATATAAAATATGCATAGGCTTCAGAAAAAAGAAAAAGGGGGTAAAAAAAAAAGCCCTTAAAAAAGAAAAATACAAATAAAGATAGATAAAAGGCCATGTAAAGATGACAGATAAACAGAGAGTCTAGATTATAGTTATTGTGTTTTCTTTTAATTTTTTAACTTTTAATGAGCTAACTGCAAAAAGACAATTGATTGCTAAGGCTGCTAAGTTAAACAAATACATATACTTTAAAAATATCTTAACTTGGGGGCTGGAGAGATGGCTCAGCGGTTAAGAGCACCGTCTGCTCTTCCAGAGGACCCGGGTTCGATTCCCAGCACCCACATGGCAGCTAACAACTGTCTGTAGTTCCAGTTCCAGGCAAAACACCAAGGCAAATAAATAAATAAATAAATAAATAAATAAATAAATAAATAAAGTTTAAAAAAAATATCTTAACTTTAAAATCTGTTTATAAAAATATATTGCTTAAGAAAAAAGTTTCCGTTTTGTCTCCACAAAAGATCAAAACCTATAAATTAGTTCCAGGCAAATGTGGTTTCACTTGCTAAGGCCACCTAAACATTCTCAGCTTCCAAAATGCCAATTGAGATGATCCAGCCTCAAGACCCCCTGAGATTTCCATCATCCTTTGTCAACAAAAAATAATAAAAAAAAAAGCTATATCCAACTTCCACAAAATATTACTTACCAATGTTTGTTCTCATTATAAATAGTTGATGGTCATAGTCAATCTTTTTAAAAAAAAAAGTGGGGGGAATATGATATAAAAATGATTTTAAAAGATAAGTAGATTTAGTTTATTGATATAAACTTAAGGTCAATTTTGTTATGCTATATAGATTTTTCTACTCTTGATTAAGATATGATGCTGATGTAACTCATTTAAAATTGTAATGTGTAATTGAAAAATGCAGCTTAATAGTTATCTATGATAACCAAACTTATAGTCATGTTAGTTAGGTTTTTATAGGTATGCAAAGGTATATTTCAATTAGATAAGTAGTCTTCAAACACTTCAAAGACATGCAAAATATGGCATTTAAAATATTTTAAAAGCTTAAACTTTTCTAGACAGTGAGACAGGTCTGCTCCTGGCAGCACCAATGTATTTCGAAAAAATGATGGGTATTAAAAAATTTTATGTAAAATTTACTTTGTGGCAACAGTTAGCCACTAGACAAAAAACTGTTCTAATATTGACTGCTTGATAATATGCTATATAAAATAGACATGCAGGTTCCATAAAAAAGTGACCTCTAAACATTAGCAAAACAAGCCAAGATGGTCCTTCAGGTTCCTGCTTTGCAGAAAAAAAATTGCCAGACATTCTTCAAGACACAAAGAAAAGCAACTAATAGACTGTGTCAGTCTACATCACTAAAAGATATGTCAGAGACTTTGGACCATATAGGCTAAAAATAATGCCCCAACATTACAAAAAAACTTTAGGTGACTGTCCAGGCAGACAGGTGTCATCTCTGTCATTTTCTAGACTTTGGAAGTTACTTGTACTTCCTGTTTATTTAGATAATATTATATCCTTCTGTAGTCTTTGATGTAGTTAAAGGTTTACTAATTATAAATATAGTTCTTTTTAGTTCAAAAGATATACTAGATATAAAATTTTAAACTCACAATGATAAGATGGATAATAAAATATTCTCTTTAATTTTGTAAATACAAATAGACTAAATATTATAACTATAATTCCTGCTTGAGAGCTGTTCTGTTGTAATTTTGCTCTATGAAAATTAAAACCTTCCTTTTTGATTGGACAGAAAAGAGGAAGTGTGGTGGAATGGTTTCTGTATGCTGTAAATAAAGGACTGGTTTGGCCTATGTAGAGCACCATAGAAGTGGGTGCAGAATCAGAAGACAGACAGGTAGAAGGAGGGTAGTCTCCATCTGACCCCCGAAGAAGACAGACATGTAAGGAATCCAGGTGAGCCTTGGGCCAGGCCACGTGGCAGACAGATTAATAAAAATGAGTGAAATTAAGATAACAGAGCTAGCTAATGATGTGCTTGAGACATGGGCCAAACAGTATGAAGTTAATATAAGTGTCTGATTCATTTCTTTGGGAGACAAAAGCCGCTGCGGATAGGTTTCAAACCTCCAGCCCAAATGGGCTGGGAAACCTTCTACAACAGAGAGGAAAGCCTAGTGCTGAGATGAGTTTCTTCATATTCCACATCCCTCACAGTTGTCTTAGTGATGGGTCCAGCACATGTGTTGCTGCAGTAGCACAGTGGTCAGTCATTATTGAAGAAGTGTTGGTAAATACTCAGTCCTGGTAGAGGGCTTCTGTGATGGTTGTCATTATCAACTTGATTGGATTGAGAAATGTGTAGTGAGAATTGGAGAAAAAGATTTGGTTGGTGGGGCTGGAGAGATGGCTCAGCGGTTAAGAGCACCCTCTGCTCTTCCAGAGGACCCGGGTTCGATTCCCAGCACCCACATGGCAGCTAACAACTGTCTGTAGTTCCAGTTCCAGGCAAACACCAAGGCAAATAAATAAATGAAGTTTTAGAAAAAAAAAAAAAAAAGATTTGGTTGGTAAAGTGCTTACCACCCAAGCATGAATGCCTGAGTTTAGATGCTATAGTTTAAATAAAAAAAAAAAAAAAGTCCCCCATAGGTTCAGATGGTTGAACATTTGGTCTTCAGTTGGTGGCACTGTTTGGGAAGGTGGTGAGTCTAGCTGCATGCCTTCACCCTACTTCTAGGGTTTACTTTTCCCTCTCCTCACCTTCCCCCAACACCCCTGCTTTTGTGTTTGTGGTTGAAGATGTGATCTCAGATTCCTGCTCTGGCCATCTGCTGCCATGCTGTCCTGCCACCATAGATTATAACCCTCTGGAAGAACAAGTCGGAATAGCTTTCTTCCACAAGCTGCTTTAGTCATGGTATCTTGTCAGCAACAGGAAAATAAGAAATCCAGAAGTCTAGTATTCACACTAAAAACCAGGTGTGGCAGAATGCAACTGTAATTTCAGACTGAGAAGCCAGAGACAGGGAAATTCTTGGTACTTGCTAGGGAGGCAATGAACTTGCCTAGTTACTCATAAGCTCCAGGTTCTATATGAGATTCTGTCTCAAAAATAAAATAAAATGGAGGGCTAGAAAAAAGGCTCAGTGATTAAGAGCACTATTACTTTTGCAGAGGAGACAGGTTCAGTTCCCACCACCCACGTGGTGGTTTACAACCATTGTTAATACCAGTTCCAGGGAAGGAATCCAACATCCTCTTCTGGCCACCACAGACACCAGGCACACATGGTGTACAGACATACATGAAGGCAAAACATCCGTAAACTTAATGTAAAAATAAATAAAAATCTTTTTAAAAGGAGAACAATTGAGAAAGATGCTAGATAACAACCTCTGGCATATACATACATGCATACACACACACACACACACACACACACACACACACAAGTTAAAAATAAAAGAATAAAAAGAAATGTATAAGGTGCTAGTGAAGCATGCCTTTGGGTGTGTCTGTGAAGCTATTTCCAGTATTGACTAGAGAACAGGAGGACAACCTGAATGTAAGTGGCACTGCCATAGTAGCTGGGGGTTAGCATAGGAAAAAAAGGAGATAAAGGAAAATCAAGCTGGGAAACAGCTGTTTCCTGCTGTCCTGCCCCCAATTATAAGCAAGCAGCTTCATGCTCCTGTAGCCATAGCATCAAGCTGCTGCCTCCCCCCGTGCCTTCACTGCCACCATGGAGTATATTCTCAAGTACAAAATCCCAAGTCCTTCCTCCTTTAAGAAGTTTCATGTCAGATGTTTGGTGAGAAAAGTAGCTGATGCAGCTTTCTCCACTCTAGGCTGGGAATAACTACAGCTAAATCACCTCTTTTGCTTTGGGTGTGGGAGGGACTTCTCAGGGGCAGAGACATCTAAAGCATGACTTGAGAACTGAATAGAAATTCTCTAGAAGTGTATAGCTACTAGAGAAAGAAAAGATAGTCTAATCCAAAGATCCAGATTGCTGCTAGAGGGTTTTATGCCAAAGAACTGCGTTGTCACTGTTCTGTTGCTGTGAACAGACATTACAACAACTCTTACAAAATAAAGCATTTAACTGTAGTGGCTTTCAGTTTCAGAGGTTCACAGTCCATTATCATGGTAGGGAGCATGGAGGCATGTAGGCAGGTGCTAGAGCAATACTGAGAACTACAACCTGGTTTTTAGGCAGAAAAAGAGGGAGAGGGAGAGAGAGAGGGAGAGGGAGAGAGACTGAGACTAGGTTTCTGAAAACCTCAAAGTCCACCCCCCAGTGACACACTTTTTCCAACAAGGGTACATCTCCCAATCCTTCTAATCCAATCAAAGAATTCCACCCCTTGGTATGGAGCTCAAATTTATGACCCTGTGGGGGTAATTTTTATTTAACCCACCATGCTGCTCAATGGGCCAAGAGCTGCTGACTCATTGTAAGTAGAACACCTGAGATGTGGCTTCAGCTGAGGTAACTAGCCAAAAAATATGATAAGGCATAGTTGTGGCTACATGTGGTTGATACAGAGACCCACTTGAGAGGTGATGCCATGTTTTATGATTGACCTCAGTAGATGGAGGCAAAAAGCAAGTGAGAGTCAATATGTGGTCGTGGAAACTTTGAATTTTGAAAGCACCTTGTTATCTTAGAGCAGGGAAGGGAGGTTGTCAGTCCTCTTTCTGATCTCATCAGATTCCACCAATAAAATGACATGGTACAGGAGAGAGACAAGGATGCAGGAGAGTGGTGACTTGGTTTTAATTTGCACACTGGTAAATACTTACTCTTGTGTTTAATTCTTCTACTAACCAAGATAAAGGTGTAGTAAGAAGTTTCTAGTCTAGCCTAGCTTTGAGGTCTAGACCTGCCCACAACTGCTTAGCTCTCCCTAGCCCTGAAGTCTGGACCAGCAGTCCCAAAGTACCAAAGAAACATACAGAAGCTTATGTTAATTTCATGCTGTTTGGTCTATAGCTCAGGCATATTTCTAGCTAGCTCTCATATTTTAATCCATTTCTATACATCTATTTCTTGCCACCTGACTTGTGGCTTACCTGAATTCCTTTACATCTTCCTCTCTTGTTGGCAGCTCCCAGTGTCTCTGTCTGACTCTGCCTTTCTTCCCCTTTATCTATGCTTGAATTTCCTGCCTGCCTATAAGCTACTTTGTCATCTGCCAGAACACTTGCGTTATTACCCAATGGCATTTCACAGCATACAGAAAGACATCCCACATCACTTTCCCTTTTCTGTCTAATCAAAAAGGAAGGTTTCAATTTCAACATAGCAAAATTACATATAAAAAAAAAAAGTTATTGGGGGTTGGAGCGATGGCTCAGAGGTTAAGAGCACTGACTGTTCTTCCAGAGGTCCAATTCCCAACAACCACATGGTGGCTCACAACCATCTAAATGTCATCTGATACCCTCTTCTATGTATAATAAATAAATAAATAAATAAATCTTTAAAAAAGCTATCAAGCAAGAATTACAGTTACAATATTTAGTTCATTTGTATTTAGAAAAATCATAGAAAATAGTCTATCATCTACCTTATCCTTGTGAGTCTAAAGTTTCACATCTAATTTACCTTTTATTATAACTAAAGAAAATTATAACTATCTAATCTTAAACTACAGAAGGATATAATATTACCTGATTAAGGAAGGACATTTTTAAGCAACTTCCAAATTTTAGAAATGACAGAGATATCTGGCTGTCTGGACAGTTACCAAAAGTTCCTCTGTAACATTGGGGCACCCATCTTCAGCTTACAGCTTAGAGTCTCTGGCATGCCTTTAAGCAAGGCAGGAAAATTGAAGGACTGTTCTGCCCGCCCATTCTGGCATAGTTCATAAGTTACTTCTCCCTGTATCCTGAAGAATATCTGACAAAGGAGAAACTTGAAGGACCATCTCAACTCGTTCTGCCATAGTTCTGAGGTCACTTTCCTATGGGTCCTGCATGTCCAGTTTATATAGCATACTGTTGGGAAGTTGAGGCAAGAAGCCTTTTTTGTTCAGTGGCTAACTTTTGCCATGAAGAAAGTAAACTCCATATGGAATTTCTTCAGTGTTCATCATCGTCTTGAAGCAGATTGTGCTGCCAGAAGCAAACATGTCTTGTGGTCCAGAAAAGTCTAAGTTCTTAAAATATTTTAAATGCCATACTCTGTAGGTCTTTGAAGTGTTTGAAGATTACCTATCTAATTGAAATATATCTTTGTATACCTAAAAAACCTAACTAACATGGCCATGAGTTTTATTATCATAGATGACTACTAATCTGTATTTAATTATATATTACAAATTTAAAGGAATTGCATAAACATAACGAGTAGAAATATACATACAGTATAATAAAATTAAACTTAAATGTGTATCAATAGACTAAAACCCATACCAATGTAAAATATTTTAAGATTAACAGTTGTTTTTTAGATTAAAGTAGATTCAATAATCTACCTTTGTAAAAGTTATTTCTATATTATATCCCCCTTGTTTCCCTAGAAAGAGATTGACTATGATCATTAACCATTTATAATGAAAACAAATATTTATAAAAAGTATTTTGGGAATTTGGGCATAGCTTTCCATTACTACTTCCTGCTGATTAGGGATGCCGGCAATCTTATGGGAGTCCTGAGGCTGGATCATCTTAGTTGACAGCCTTGGAGCTAATGTGGACATTTCTTCCTATCAGAGATTTTTCAGGGGGTCTTCCTTGATCAAACCTTATTTTCTTTAATGGGAAATAAATCTGTAGCTTCTCATTTTCTGTGGAAATAAAAAGAAAACCTCATCTCCAAAGTAGCATATCTTTTGATTTTAATTTTAAAGTCAATTCATTTGCAAATTATATAGGCTGAATTAATCCAGCTAAATGTCTTTTATCATCTCATACTACTTCCTTTGCAATCAAAAAACTTAGGCAGGACAATAATAAAGAGTCCAGACACTCTTTGTAATTTCCATCTTTATATGGCTTGTTATTTTTTCTCTTTTTTAAGACTTTCTCTATTCTTTTTCCTTTTTCTTTTGTCTCTCAAGCCTATGAATATTTTTAAACACACTGTAAACCATTTGGAGTTTTTTTTAAATCTATCTTTACTTTTTAAAAAATCTCTTATCTTTTTGAATTTCTGACCACACCTTTAATCTGTCAAAATGTGGTTAGGATTAAAGGCTTGGCTAAGGTAGCTGACTGGCTCCACCTAGCTCCTAGTCTAGCTTCTTAGAGAGTTAGCTTTTTAACAGAGGTACAAGCAGGAGCCACAATTACGACCCCAATTCTGGGGAATTTTAGGGTTCACATTACTACCAAGTAGAACACCACTGCTCATGAACTTCATTTAAATATTTGGCAGCAAGGCCTTTTGAAAAAGCCACACAATTTCTGCCACTAAGACTGAGTCAGGAAGCTTCATTCAAAAAAGCCATGCCTCTTTTCATCTCCAGCAAACAGCTGACCCAAGAAAATGCTGCTACTGAGAAACCATCTTTGACTCTGTTTCCTTTTCATCTTTTAAGAGTAGTAACCTTAAATTCATCATATACAGCTTATTGCTTATATTGAGGCTCCTGTGAGACTGCAGGAACCAGCTTTGTTGCAGCTTAAGCTGATGCAGCAAACCTGCTATTTGGTAACTCAAGCCCACACACCACAATGTCTCTGTACCACAGCTCACTTGAGAGACACAACTTGGAAGCTGTTTTTAGCTTTTTTTCTGTGTTCTAGAACTCTTTTTAAGCTTTCTCAGGCTTTATGTGGGTGTACATGTACCACGTTGGGATGCCATAAAGGGACAATTATCAGAACAGCTTCAAGATAGAATTTTAAGAGTTTGCAGATTGTGGGCTAGGGCAGGGGGAAGAAGATCTGGGATGACCCACTGGCTAGGCTTTTGGGTGCCCAGGAAACAGTGCTGTTGTTGAGTATGCTTTGTGGAGAAGGTTGCATTTTGGGGTTTGGTTTTGGGTTTGAGGGTTTTGTTTGTTTGTTTTTCAAGACAGAGTTTCTATGTTTGTAGCTCTAGCTGTCCTGGAACTAACTCTGTAGACCAGGCTGGCCTCAAATTCAAAGAGTCTGTGAGTTTGGCATGTGTCACCACTGCCTGCCCTGCTTGAACAGCTTTTCTGTTCATCTTAATTATGTCTGGGAAACCATTCTTGTGTTTTGTTGTTGTTTTCTTCCTGATGTCATCAGTTTTCTCTCTAAAAAGGAAGAGTTTGGCTCCTGTGCAAATTCCTTTTGGATTAGATACACACAGTGCATCAGCAGTGAGACCTCTGGCAAAGCATGGCCTTGGAAAAGACATGCCTCCATCTACAGAATGTTGAGGGTCTGCAGTTGATGATACTGAGAACTATTTATACTAGGGAAGAACAGAAAGTACCTTTTCAGGATTAGACTTCATGTTCAGTGGTAGAGTGGATGACTAGCATGTGTGAGGTCCTAGGTTCAATCCCCAGTACTGTCACAGACAAACATTCCTAAAATGTATATGCATCTTAGGTACACTGTATTATAAATGTATATATGTATGCATGTACACACAAACATACATTTCAATACACCTAAAAGAAGAATACCAGCCTTTTTAAAAACTAATGTAAAGATGTTTTTCCCCCTAATTTTTGCAATGCCTTTAGAAATAACTACATATTTACATGAGCCATATTCCTCATCTATAATTTTAAGTTGATTTTGTTAAATTACAATACAGTTTACAGGGTAATACCAATGAAACATCCTAGATTTTTATGAATTTGACCCAACATTTTGCAGGTGTATCAACCACCTGTATATGGAAATACTTTTTTTCTTTTTTGTGACACTAGAATTCAAATCCAGGAAAGTTGCTCTGCCACAGAACTTCATCTCCAGCACATAAAAGTGTATATGTGTGTGTGTACAACCATGTGTAGATGCATACACATGAGTTCATGAGTTCAAATGTGTGTGAGCATGCATGTAGATCGTGAAGCTGACATCCAGTTTCTTCCCCAAGTGCTCTCCTCATTACTAATTGAGGCAGGATCTCTTGCTAAATTCAGAGGTCAGCAATTTGAGCTAATCTAGTCAGCCAGTTTGTCCCAGGAACTTTCTACCTGCTTCCTGATGCTGAGATGACAG
Organism: Sigmodon hispidus; assembly: GCA_004025045.1. NCBI lineage: Eukaryota > Metazoa > Chordata > Mammalia > Rodentia > Cricetidae > Sigmodon > Sigmodon hispidus. Next base: position 54,691 of record PVIH01006961.1, read on the forward strand.
GCAGCCTCTATGCCTGCCTAATTTTCCTGTGGGTTCTTAAGATCTAAACTCTAGCTCTCATGCTTGAGTGCTTTATCCACTGAGCCACCTCCTCAAATCCCACAAAAGCAACTGTTAAGTCATTTTTCAAATCTTTCTACATAATCTTCATAGAAATAACAAACATTTCTCTTCTGTATCCACATTTCACTCTTAGGGGCAACATTTAATCAAATAATGAAATGCAAACAAATACAAAAGATTTCAACTGTATTGAAAACAGATTCAGCTGATTCTTGGTAGACTTTCTGTTTTTTAAGAGAGACTTCACATTATCAAAATGTAGTGAGAAGTTTCTGTCCAGCCAGCAATTCTCAAATACCTGCTAGTCACTTCCCCAATAATTGCCTCAGAGGTTTAATATTATGTATAAATGCTTGGCCATTAGCTCAGGCTTGTTAATAGCTAACTCTAACACTTTAAGTTTAACCCATATTTCTATTTATGTTTAGCCACATGGGTTAATAACTTTTCGAAGTAAGGCATTCTCATCTTGCTTCCTCTTCTTCTGGCTGGCAACTCCTGATTCTGGCCTTCCTCTTCCCAGAATTCTCCTAACCTGGTCATCCCACCTATACTTTCTGTCTGGATACAGTCTATTAAATCAAATCAAGTAACAAATCTTTACAGTGTACAAGATTATTATTCCACAGCAGCAAAAGACAACCTCAAAGTTACTCTTAGGTAGAGTTTATGGTTAGAAAGCTCTTGGCAGAGCCCAGTCCTCTAGTTTACATTTCTAGCCATGTGACTTTCAGTAAGTTTTTTTTTTCCCTGAAGTTTAGTTATTTTAAATGGAGTCTCAGAATCACAGCTCCCCAAATCCAGCAGTGAATGAGTTGAAATCACCTCAGAGAGCTCTTGGTATCTCATAAATTTTCAACAAAGGAATGCTCTCTCCCTTCTTTCTCTTTCCTTTTCTTTCTTTTTTCTTTCTCTTTCTGTCTTTCTTTCTTCCTTTTCCTCTTTTTTCTTTCCTCCCTCACTTCCTTCCTGATGAAAGAAAGATACCTTTCTGTGATTACCACACCACCTCTCATCAACTCTTTCTGCCAATATTAAGTGTTGGTAGCAGAGATTTACTGAATGTGTTTCTAAATGAACTGATTTAACTGTAGACATTCTTGGAATAGATCTGAAGCAATTCAGAATGATAACTGTCCTGTCTCTCCTTTGCAACACAGGTGAGTCTCTCTTTCCTATTTATCTAGTTAGTTAGTTTTTTAAAAATTTTTTAAATTTATTTTTATTTTATGTGAATTGGTGTTCTGCCTGCATGTATAACTGTGTAAGGGTGTCAGATCTTGGAATTACAGACAGTTGTTAGTTTCCATGTGGATGCCGGGAATTGAACTCAGGTCCTCCGGAAGAACAGTCAGTGCTCTTAACCACTGACTTAACCACTTAACCATCTATCTCTCCAGCCCCATTAGTTAGTTTTTTGAGACAGAGTTTCTCTCTATTAATAGCCCCTGATATCCTGAAACTTGATTTGTAAACCAGGCTAGTCTCAAACTTACAGAGATCTACTTGCTGCTGCCCCGTGCTGGGATTGAAGGCCTGCACCACTATGCTTGGCACAGGTGAATCTTTCAACCCAATCTTGCCTGGGCACACATGCCTTCCATGCCTCCTTCCTTCCAGAACAGACTGGGAACTGCAGAGGTGATAAAGAGGAACCTGAACAGGAAGAGTGTGGTGGAATATTTGTTCAACTGGCAAAGGTGTTACATTTGTTTATGCTGTATTTGTTTAACAATATAAGGATATGTGTTTAATTATTTAAAGGTGTGTTACATTTGTTTCACCATGCTGATCTAAAGCACCTGATTGGTCTAATAAAGAACTGAATGACCAATTTCTAAGTAGAGAAAGGGCTGGCAAGCCAAGAAAAGAAATATAGGCTCAAAAAGAACAAGAGAGAAGAAAATGAGGAGAAAAAGAGGCACATGCCTGGGACAGGAAGCCAGGCAACTGCCAGCCAAACACAAGAAGCAGGGAAAGTAAGGGATGCAGAAAAAAGGAAACCTAAAATGCTCCAAGGCAAAAGGTAGATAAAGAGAAACAGGTTAATTTAAGTTAAAAGAACTAGCCAGAAATGAATTTGAAGGAGGCAGAGCATTCATAACTAATAAGAATTCTCTGTGTCATGATTTGGAAGCTGGTTGGTGACCTAACAGAAAAAGCCTGGTACAGAAGGGGCATATCACAACAGGGTAGTTGCGGAAGTCTCACTTTTCCTGCCCTAAATCTGCTGCCTGGACAAAGTGTTTGCCCTGGACAGACAATCGTTCCCCTAACCCTTCAGGGAAACCTGACCCATCATAGGCCACCTAGCAGGTGTATTTTCTAGCCCAGAATGAGTCCTAGCCTGGTCATCAAGAAGCCATCTGTGTTGGGCCTTTGTGCAATTTTGTTTCAATATGTGATATGGTGACAGTGAGGGGAGCAATATGGAAAACCTTTTCTTCCAGAGATGTTATAAGGATAAATGAAATGATCTTCATACAGCACTTTAGGATGTTCATATGAAATGCACCTTTGTAAATATGAAGTATTCTGAAAGGCCAGTGACTACAGGTTCTACTTAAAATAAAAATTGCTGACAACAATTTTAGGCCTGGAGAGTAAATGCATCAGCTAAAAATTGAAGTGCACTTTGCCAGGTAGCTCAGGCTGATGGCAGATCAGGGTTCTTACCACAAATAAGGTTAAATGTTAGCACAGAGAGCTATGCACAGTTCAACACCCCCTGTTTTGCTCTGTTGCTTAACAGCTTCTAAAGGTAATGACCTAAATTTGTATTCTCTGTGATCCAAGAAAAGTCCAAGTGTGTGGTCAACCTTGAGAAAGCTAAAATTAGAGGTATCCCAAGGCTGCAGCAGGTTTCACATCTGAGCCATTTTTACATCTAGAACTATTGTGAAGACAGGTCAAAGTAGTTCTCTAGAAAACCTAAGTCCAGAAAACAAGCACATCGCTCACTCTGCAGGTGACTGGCTGTGGGCATACACATGTGTGAGGCCAGAGACAAACACAGGTGTTCCTGGTATGGGGACAGAACTCGGGTGCTTACGCCTGTGCAGTGTGAACTTTCCTGACTGAGCTATCGCCTCGGCCTTGAATTCTGATACTCTGTTTGGGTCTGTTCTTGTATAACTTGATATAGAATATTACATTGTTCTGCTTTTACATCTATGTGTTTTTGTTTGTCTGTATTTGTTTTTAGACAGGACCTTGCTGTGTAGACAAGGCTGGCCTCCAATTTTCTATGTAGCTCAGACTAGCTTTGAACTCATCTTCCTGCATCAGTTTCTCAAGTAATGGGATTACAGTTATGTACCACTATGCCTGGCTTTATTTCTGTTTTGAGTGAAGAACAATTTTATGATATTTGCCCTATGCAAAGATTAATGAAAGGCATAATATATCCTATTGTTATTTTATTTTCATCATTAAAAAGTTCAAGGTAAACTGGGTGGTAGTAGTACATGCCTTTAATCCCAACACTTGGGAAGCAAAGGCAAGCAGATTTTTGTGAGTTCAAGACAAGCCAGGTTTACAGAGTAAGTTCCAGGACAGCCAAAGCTACATAAAGAAAAAAAAAGAAAAAAGAAACAAAAAAAGTTCAAGGCTTTTATGCTATTTTGTTCCCAAGCACATTTAAAATTATTACCTTTTCTCCTATTAAGGGCAAAATATAAGAGTAAAAGAATGCCATCTTATTGAACGTTCTCTCTGCTAGGGATTTTATGAAGTATGTACTAAGGCTGGCTTAGAACTCCTGATCCTTTTGCCTTAACCTCTCATGTTTTGGAATTATAAGTATACACATCCCTACCTAGTTTAATATAAATACCAATATGACAAATATATTAAAATAAATATTATAGAGCCAGGAATAGTGAGACATACCTTTAATCCCAACATTCAGGAGGCAGAGGAAAATAGATCTCTGTGAATTTGAGGCCAGCGTGGCCTACAAAGCAAGTTTTAGGATAGCCAGGACTGTTACACAGAGAAACTCTGTCTCAACAAAACTGAAACAAAGCAACAAAAAGTAAATATTATAAAAAATATTAAAATAAATATATAATAAATAATAAAATACTGATATCATTAACTAAGACATGTCAGTAGGAACTAGAGAGATCATTTATCTCTTTAAAATGCAATTCTTAAAAGTAACAACAATATCATAACTTTCTTGGGATTTTTGATAATTAGGGTTATCAGATTTTAACCTGTTCCTTGACGATTTCATTATAACTACAGAAAAATGGCCACATGACTGTGGTTGGCCCATTCACTCAGCTGAAATGTGTGAAGTTTGAAGGCTCTAGGTTTGTGCTATCTCTTTTTAAGAAACATGTTTCAAACTGGTTTTAGAGGTGCAGTCTTTGGGAATTAGCACTTGGTCTTTAAAAATGTACTGACAGGTGGATAGCGAAAGTAACCTGAGAAAGTCACAAAGCATAAAATAGAGCCATTTAAAACACACCTATTGCCCCTCTTTATTGCTTTCAGAGTTTGGCTTTGGGGAAATTCAACAGGTGGGAATATTACTGCACAGAGTAATAGACTCTTGCTACTTATAATATGGTACTGAGTGGGAGACACATTGTTTAAGAGAAACATGAGGAGCAGACCACTCTCAGCATCCTTCCCTACTGCTCCCACCACATTTTTCTGAAACAATTTTAAATTACAAATTAGTTTTAGAGTTAGTCATTTCATTGAGTTTCAAGGTAAACACAATACTTTCTTGAGTTAGATAGCTGGTATTTAAGTATGCTTTCTACAACACATACTTCAAATATTGGGACCAACATTGTGAAGAGATCAAACTATTTGTTGGATGTCCCCAACACTTCCTCTAGTTAACCCAATGACATCTAGAGGGAATGAAGATCTTGTTCTGTGACAAAATCCCAGTGTCCTCATCAAAGCAGAAAACCTGAGATGGCTTTTAAAAAGAGCTTTCAGTTGAAGCCCAGGGTAACAGCAGATGCTGTGGAGCCCTCTAGGGATTTAGCTATCAAACTAATTGATCACAGAAACTCCAGTGAGTAGTGTTCATAATATTCTTCAAACTTCATGTTTATTAATACAATTCCTTGATGGTTAATGGCTAAATACACAGTCCTTTGCCTTTCTTCTGTGTTTGGCCACTATTATAGGTTAGACTCATCAGCTTCTTTTTGAAAGCTGCTGGGATAGTATAGCTGATACTCACCTGAAGTGATACAAGAAACATCACCTGTCACTCAG
>PVIH01006961.1:65000-105356 GCA_004025045.1 Sigmodon hispidus
TGAAAGTTTTGTAATTAATGAAACACCTCAATTAATTAAAAAGAAAATAGATAGCATAATTTCTCAAAAGAAAAATCTAAGATATATTAAATATTTCTTCATAAATGATCCACTAGTGATAGATTGTATGGCTTGGTTATTGAACTGAACACTACTATCCATATTACATTTCTATGCATTGCATGTGGCCTATTAACTTGTCTAGCGGGAGTTTGTCTTTCCAAAATCCATTATCCATGTTAGCACATTCTGAAATTTTTCTCAGCAGTATTATGGATTGAACTCAGAACATATAGAAACATCTCCTTTTTAACTTTATATTTTGATACACATTTGTACCAAGTTGCCCAGACCTTGAACTCATTCTAGCCTAGGCAGTTCTTGATTTTGTGATCCTCCTGCCTCTGCTTCTTAAGTAGCTAGGATTACAGGCCTGTGACACCAGATTTACCCAATGTATTCTTGGCTGAGGGTTTGGGAGTGGATTCAGACTATGAAAGTCTATGCAAATAATCAGGGTCAGGAAGCCAAACTGAAGCTGATGGAAATAACTAGTTGTTGACTTCACACCTAAAAATTAATATATACCAAAATTTAAAATTTCAGTTATCTATATTAGGTTCAGACTTATGTGACTTATGTGTCCTTTGTAATTTCAATTCTCATGTATCACTGTGGTTTGAATGGTTGTGTACCCCCAAGTCTTTTATGTTGAAATCAAATGCAATTTGGGGGACTAAAAGGCAGACTATTTAGGAAATAATTAAAAGAGGTGTGAACTGTATATGTGTGTGTGTATATATATATATATATATATATATATTGAAGATCTTACAGACTAACTTTGGCTGACTAGACTGTATGATTGTGGAGAGTTGGAATGTGACAAGGAAGAGAAAGTATTCAGGACTACCTCATACTTCCTAACAGGCATTTGCTATCAATTGTCACATCAGCCTTAAAATTCTCATGGCATTTAGATATAACTTTTGGATATATCACTAAACATGAAAGACTTGTAACTTCCAGAAAACATCTGAAGCTTCTAGATTTCCCCATCAAGTTTATCTTGGTTACATCAGTTCCTTTAGTAGCTGTTTACCCTTAACCTTCATAGCTGATCCAGAATTCACATGACTATCAAATGAAACCCTTGGGATATACTGTCAACTCTGGAGACTGCAGCCTCCATCAACTTTATTTTTTTTTATTTTTTTTTTTAAAACTTTATTTATTTATTTATTTGCCTTGGTGTTTGCCTGGAACTGGAACTACAGACAGTTGTTAGCTGCCATGTGGGTGCTGGGAATCGAACCCGGGTCCTCTGGAAGAGCAGACGGTGCTCTTAACCTCTGAGCCATCTCTCCAGCCCCCTCCATCAACTTTAAAAAACAGTAACATAATATTTTCTGACTTTGCTCTAGCCTGCCTATTCAGTGTTCTATCAATGTGTTGATCAAATGTAAGGAACAAATTATCTTTAATCTGTAGCTATATTATATATGTGCCAGTCAGGCCTGTTCTTACAACTCTAGGACTAGAGAGAAGAATAATGTAGGAGAACCCAAAAAGATGGAGTAAAAAACAAAATGTAAGGGCTGGAGTGATGGCTCAGAGGTTAAGAGCACTGACTGTTCTTCCAGAGGTCCTGAGTTCAATTCCCAGCAACCACATGGTGGCTCACAACCATCTATGATCACATCTAGTGCCCTCTTCTGTACACTGTGTACATAATAAATAAATCTAAAAAAACAGAAACAAAAAAAAAAAACCAAAATGTAATTTAATAGGTCAGCTTGAGTCCTTCTTCACCTCGTCCAAGAAGGGTTAGGGTTAGGGTAACAGAAAACCATATTTTCCAGCCATGGCCATTCATATTTGGCTTAGAATAAACAATATTTCTTTGAAAAACAGAGTCATATCATCAGTACTCATTGTGAAAAACATTTATTCAGTGTCTATAGTGAACACTAAGGAATATGAGACCTCAAATACATAGTTTAGATGTGTCTACACCTAATATATAGAATAAATATTGACAAATAATCAAACTGAGTAGATAACAAATAATAACTAATTTTTAAATACAGGGTCTCACTATGTAGTTCTGGCTGTCCTATAACTCACAATGTAGACCAGGCTAGCCTCATTTCAGAGATCCACCTGTCTCTGCCTCTGAGGTGCCTTAAAGGCATGTGCCTCTATGCTCAGCAATAAAAAGTTAACTCATACAAAAGTTTTAGCGCTCTCTCTCTCTCTCTCTCCCTCCCTCCCTCCCTCCTTCTCTCTCTCTCTCTCTCTCTCTCTCTCTCTCTCTCTCTCTCTCTGTGTATGTGTGTATTTGTGCTATTGGTAATTAAACCTAAGGCCAATAACATTCAGGGAAGCATTCTATCATGAGCTATAACCCCTACCATAGAAAAATTTAACTTCTGGCTTACGATACAGTAACAAAAAACAATTTTATAAACATAAACAGCAGCAATAATTCTTATTCCTGAATTTTTTTTTTTTTTTTTGAGACAAGATTTCTCTATTATGTGGCCCTGGCTATCCTGGAACTCACTATATAGACAAAGATAGCCTTGAACTCACAGAGATCCACCTACCTCTGCCTCTCATGTGCTGGAATAAAAGTTGTTCACCACCATACCCAGCATCTTACTGATCATCTTTAAGCTGTAAATGTTGGGCATTCAGCTCTATTGGGAACTTTTTTTTTCCTAATACAGAAAACAAGTCACACTTGCTTTACGTAAATCACTAGAAAATGATACATATAAATTTGAAAGCAACTTCATTGCTTGCTGAATTATCTGAACAGATGAATAAAACAATAAATGAGTGTAAAGCTCACATCTTTTAACCACTGTGATTTTAGGTTTGCTATTGCACCTTGTGATTATTTACCAACTATTTGAGTTAAGTAACAGATAGAGAAAAGCATTGTTTTTGGACTGAAATATACCCCAACATATGAGGTGAGAAATAAAAATGAAAACAGAATTTGCGCTGACATTCTGTCTTAGGGTTATTATTGCTGTGATGAAAGACCATGACCAAAAGCAAGTTGGGAACAGGTTGGTAGTGACACATGCCTTTAATAGCAGCACTTGTCAGGCAGAAGTAGAGGCAGGTTGATTTCTAAGTTCGTGGCTAGCCCAGTATACAGAGTAGGTTCCAGGACAGCCAAGGCAACACAGAGAAACCCTGTCTTGGGAGATAAAAAGGCAAGTTGTGTTTATTTGGCTTACACTTCCACAACACTGTTTATCACTGAAGGGAAGTCTATGACAAGAGTTGAAACAAGACAGGATCCTGGAGACAGGAGCTGATGCAGAGGTCAGGAAGACATGTTTCTTACTGGCTTGTTCCCAATGGCTTGCTCAGTCTGCTTTCTCATAGAACCCCGGACTACTAGTCCAGACATAGCACCACCCACAATGGGCTAGGCCATTCTACATCAGTAGAAAATGCCTTATAGACTTGCCTACAGCCACATTGTATTGAAGGAGGCATTGTTTCTTTTTTTCCAGTTGAGGTTCCCTCTTCTCAGATAGCTTGTGTCAAGTTAACATAAAACTAGTCAGGACAAATTTCAAGCCTATTCAAACTGTAACTAAGCTGTTTACTTGTCTTTCAAAGAAATAGGAATATGTCACATTTCCCAATAAGACAAATTTCAGTTAATTTAATGATAAAATTCTCTCTTACCCTTACACAGTAAAGATAGCTGAAAGTAACTGAATGTGACTTATCTTTACATTTTCACTTTGTACATGGTCTGTGTCTTTGTCCTCGCCTCACAAAAAATTTTTGTTTTAGGGGCTGGAGAGATGGCTCAGCGGTTAAGAGCACCCTCTGCTCTTCCAGAGGACCCGGGTTCAATTCCCAGCACCCACATGGCAGCTAACAACTGTCTGTAGTTCCAGTTCCAGGCAAACACCAAGGCAAATAAATAATAAAGTTTTAAAATAAAAAAAAAAAAAAAAAAAAATTTGTTTTAGGTTTTTTTTTGTTTTGTTTTGTTTTTTAGGCTTGTCAAGTCAGGGTTTCTCTGTGTAGCTTTGGAGCCTGTCCTGGAATTCACCAGGCTAGCCTCGAACTCATAGAGATTCACTTGGCTTTGTCTCCCTAGGTCTGGGATTAAAGGCTTGCACCACCACTGCCAGGCCACAAAGAAAAGTTTTAAAAGTGTATATAATTATATGTATGTACGTGTGTGCATGAACCCACTCAAACCCAAATGCATGACTGTGCATGTGTGAGGATGTGCATGAAGGTAGCTAGTTATTGGATCCTCTGTAGTTCAAGTTAAAGGTGGTTGTGAACCATCACGAGGAAAGAACTCTCGTCCTCTGCAAGAGCAGTAAACTGTCTTGCCTGCTGAACCATTTTTCCAGCCCTAGAAAGCCATTTTTTCTCCATTTCTGTCCTTGTTCCTCTCCATCCATTCATTCTCTTCTAAGAATTCCTCTTTTTTTTAATGTGTACTGGTATTTTGCCTGCATGTATGTCTGTGCAACACATGTGTACTTGGTGTCTGCAGAGGCCAGAAGAGGGGGTCAGATACCCTGGAACTAGAGTTTCAGACAGTTGTGATGAAATGTGCACATGGATGCTAGGAGGTGTACCCAAGTCTTCTGGAAGAGCAGACAATTCCTCTTAGCCACTAGTCCATCTCTCCAGCCCCAAGCCCAAAATCTTTTTCTCTCTTTCTTTCTTTCTTTCCTTCCTTCCTTCCTTCCTTTCTTTCTTTCTTTCTTCTCCTCCTCCTTTTCCTCCTTTTTGTCTCCTTGAGATAGGGTCTCTTTGTGTAGTTCTGGATTTCCTGAACTCATCCTGTAGACCAGGTTGGCTTCAAAATCATAGAGATCAACCTACCTCTGCCTTCCATGGACTAGGATTAAAAGTGTGTGCCACCAATGACCAACTGTCTTTTTCTATCTATGGAAACAGTTTCTTTTCTTTAGCCTACTGGCTATTAATTCTATTTGATAAAATAAAGTATTAATTCTACAGTTAAAAATGAAATCAATTGGGGCTGGAGAGATGGCTCAGAGGTTAAAAGCACTGGGTGCTCTTCCAGAGGTCCTGAGTTCAATTCCCAGCAATCACATGGTAGCCCACAACCATCAATGATGAGGTCTTCTAGTCTGCAGGATGCGTGAAGACAGAAAACTGTATGCATAATAAATAAATAAATAAATAAATAAATAAATAAATAAATAAATAAGTCTCTTTAAAAAAATGAAACCAACTAATGGTTGGTCACAATGGTTCAAGTCTTTGTTCCTAGTCTTCAGAACGCAGGTCAGAGGATCTCTGTGAGTTCATGGCCAGCTAATGGAATCTACATTGTGAGTTTCAGGCAAGCAAAGGCTACACAGTGAGATCCTGTCCCAAAACAAGCAAACAAACAAACAAAAACAGAAAACAAACAAAGTCCAATTAGGATTATTAAACTAAATAATTTTGTCTCTTGCAAACTCAGTAAATCTTCACCAAGGTATTCTTTATACTTTATAGTTCTACATTAGCTGGTATAAATGATTGTAAATCTTAAACAAATAAGCAAATAATTGTGCAACTTTTATTTCTGAGAAGCTTCTAATCTACTTGGAGGGAAGAATGTACATAAAAAGGGATGTAGTAATTGTCACAAAGAAAAAATACACAACAGAGAAAGAATGGCTGGCTGGCTCTAAAGAGAAAGAAAAGCTCTCCCAGAAAAGATAAAGATGTCATAATACTTCAGAACATTAATGATGATGCTGATACATTGCCCAGCATTATACTTTATGCCTTGATAACATGATACATTGTCTTAATAATCTATAAAATGTTGGTATTATAATTCCCAGGTTGAAGGTAAAAGATACCAAGAGACTTTTCCAGAATCATGATTATTATACTGAGTAGCAGAGTCAGGATTTTAATCTGGGCATGTGAGAAACATTAAATATTCGTCTTTTCCATCAAACACTGTTAAAAGAAATTCAAATATTTTTATCTCCTATACCTTGGAAACTTTTATGCAAATGTTTCATCTGCAACCTGGTAAAACTTGTTCACATAAAGGCCCTGCTACATTCTCTGAACTTTATTGACTAAAATGTCAGTCCCTTTCCATTTTCTTCATTTCTTTTATACTGGCTTTCTAGACAACTATGAAATAGTGAGTTGAGACCCCAGCCAATAGAGGAAAACCATGCAATAAAAAAAAGGTGCTTTTCCTGTCAATTTGTTTCCTCTTCTGAGCAAGAATGAAGCTGTGCCTTATGGAGAAGTTTCACTTGGAGTGGTGTTCTCTTTGCAACTCTGAACTTGGAACTTGTTTGTATCAAGCAGCTATATACTTGGGGATACACTCCCAAAACAGTGGGGTTCATTGGTTAGGGTTCTGGTCAGGTTCACCAGGGTTATTAGACATGGAAAATTTTTTTACCTCTTTTTCTTTCTTTCTGTAAAGCAAAGTTGGAGTTCATTATGGAAAGATTTTTTTAATATAGATTTTAAAAATTAGTCTATTTTTATTTTATGTGAATTGGTATTTTGCCTGCATGTATAAGGGTGTCAGATCTTGGAATTACAGACAGTTGTTAGGTGCTGTGTGGATGCTGGGAATTGAACTCAGGTCCTCTGAAAGAACAGTCAGTGCTCTTAACCGCTGAGCCATTTCTCCAGCCCCATTAAGGACAAATATTAAGGGAGGAAGAGATGTGTGTATGAGAGAGGACAGTATTACATGTCCTGAAGTGTGCATGGTAATTTCAAGAGTCACACTCAAATGTTGTTTAAAATGTTACATATTGGAGGTTGGCAGCTTCTAAAATAGCACTGCTCAGTTAAAAAGACCAACTGATGCTTTGATATACTAATTCTTAGCAGATGAGTTCTTCTTTAGTAAATAGGTACAGGACATAGGTTAACAGGATGATAATACAACACATAGGGTCAAAAAAGATCAAAAGAATTCCTACTATGCAGCACATGAATATTTTAACCTTGTTTTCTCATAGTTCTATTAGCTGACTTGTCTGGCTGCTCACCACTGGAAAGTCAAAATTTGGGAGATGAGAGTTGGTGGCAAGGAAATCAATGTCATAAGGGCCAGAGAAGGTGGGGATGAACCTTAGGGAGTTCAAGAGTGCAAAGTGCTTTATAGGTGGGGATGCAGGGATCAAGAATAACATTGAAGAAGTAGCATGCTCATCAGGGTTGTAGTCATAGAAGGCTGGCATCTCCTTTTATTCTTTCTTCTCTGACTAGAGCACAGAAGATGGGATGGAGGAGCTCCAGCAGCATTGTGCACACATGAGTTACTTTTCTGTAGGTTAAACCCCAAAACAATTTGCAGGTATTATTTCTGATGCAGAACAATAAAGTACCAGGAGGGACATTACGTTTTCTGATGTCCTTCTAAAGTCTGTGGCTCTGCAAATGTAAAGAACTGTTTAGTCATTAACATCTCAATTGCTGAGGTGCAACATCTCTTTAGAATTCAAAGTGCCCAAGAAAGGAACTCTCCAGAAGAGACCTGCAGGCAAAGGGGGTGGAAGTAACCTATGTAATTAAACTTGCAAATGAGTGGCCCTTGCTACTGAATAATACTTATTATAGCTTAAATGGTAAAGTTGGAAGCCACTAAAAAGAAACTGGTTAGCTACTTAGAAGTCACAATTACCATGTAAGTTCACCAGCACTCTATGGGAGTCTCCCAGTTGCACAAGTTCAAAAGTCTGACCATTTCAACTTCTTCCAGTTGAATACAAAATCTACTGTGTTCCAGGTATCAGGCTGAGAAGATTACAAATATGACTTAAGCAGACATGCAATAAAATTAGACTTGGAGAGATGGAAAGAACAATTACATAAAATACACTACACTGACCATATAAGAAGAAAAAAAGCAAATTAGGGTAGCAATTAATTAAACAAACAAACAAACAAATAAATAAAACAAGTAGAGAAGAGTAAAGAGAAGTGAGTAAAATTCTGGAGTATAAAAGGAACCGAGTTTATAATCAGTACTCTATTATGTGTAGGAAGTTGCTGTTTGGTGTATGTGTGACTACAGATATGCTTTCATTGAAAATTATTAACATCAATTGATAATGGGTTTCTTTGTAGCATTTCCATTTACTTGTATATTGTGTCTGCCTTCTTGCCTTCCCCCATCCAAATGTTTCTCCAGTCCCCAATACACCTTATTATACCCTATTTTTCTTCTTTTACAGTGGATCTTGCTGTTTCTCATGCTGTTCCCAGATTTAATAGGTCCCAAACTGTCTTTGTACTCAGTCTCCCTATTACTTGGAACTCAGGCAGCATTACTTTAAGCCTCTTTATTTTTGGAATGGTTACATGGCAATAAATGTGAGGCAGAGGCAGTCCCATCAAGTAAGCTTGGGCATGCTTCTGCATGAAGCTGTGAAGAAATGAAGCCTGTTGCAGTGGTGGCCCAAGGATGCTGGAAAACCTAGTACCATGAAATGCCCACCAAGAAAGCCCCAGACTTAGAATGAGAACTGCCCATTTTGAATGGGATGTTTATTCTGTGTCACTGTGTGTTGGAAGACTTGGCTTGGAGTTTTAGAAGGAACTTGACTTTCAGTGTTGGAAAAGTTAAAGACTGTGGAAACTTCATGGTGCTGGACTGAATACACTTTTCATTGTGAGATGGTCATGAATTCATGGGAACAAAGGGAGAAAGCTATCTCCACTGAAGAAAGCTGAAGCAGGTGAGAGAGCCTGAGAAAGTCTGTGTTTTCCAGGTGAAGTGGACTAAGCCCTTTGGAACACAAATAATACCATACACAGTCTAAAAGGTGGCCTCACAAAAGTCTGGAGAGTTTGAATGAGGGAGAAACCATCCAGGCCAAACACTACTGAAAAGATTTGACTAACATATAAGGTTGTGCTTTCAACAAAAGCAATTTCAATTTAAGGGAGATAAAGGCTGTTTTGGCTTTTAAAATGGATCCTCACCTGTAAGCCGTGTGACTTGGTGATTTGCTTCTATTGAACAGGGTTTGGGTTTGGGTGTCAATTTAACAAGGAATGGACTTGTCATGATTCATCTTGTTTGTCAACCAGATTGGATCTGGGGCCAACTAAGGAGTCACCTCTCTGGTTGAGTTAGTTATGGTATTGCTTGGATGAACTGAAGTTGGAGAAAATCTCTCTGCCACAGTAGGCTGTTTAGGGTTCCCTAACATCATCCTCTCTGGGGTGCCTAGTTGAATTAGCTTCTCAATTATGCCATGAGAGCATGAATCAAGAACTGGTTAATAAGTTCAAGGTCAGCCTGATCTACAGAGCAAACTCTATGATAGCTAGGACTACACAAAAGAGTGTTTCCCAACCTCTGGGTCTCGACCACTTTGAGGGAGTGTGAATAACCCTGTCTGTCACAGGGGTAGCCTAAGAGCATCATCATAGCAGCAGCAAAACATTTTCACAGCCAATGGGTTAACCCAACCCCCAAAAGCAAAATTTAAAAATATAAAATTTAGAAGTTTTTTTCATAAGATATTCAGGATTTCTCCAGTACTGACTGATACAAAGCACAAGGAGATGGCACTCTAAAGTGCTTGACAGCAGTTTGAGGAAAGGGCGAGAAGATGACTTTTGTGTGGACTTTGGCACAAACATAATTTTCCTTTTCTTTCTCTTCGGGGACAGGTGAACACTAAGTGGTCTCCTCAACATTAAGGGGCAACATGATCCATTTTGTCAGCAGTCAGGAAAGGGGTAGAGATGAGCCAAGTTTGGTCTTGTAGCTGGGATATACAGGAGCACATTTGCCTAGCATGCACAAGGCCCTGGGAGGTGGGGGTGACTCAGACGGCTCATTGTCTTATTTGGTCACATCTGATAGAAAACATAAAAAATAAAAACAAGGTTGAAGTTGTTCATAGATATCAAAGCTGAAAACCTTCACAGCCCAAAAGAAGTGTTGTTTTGTGCAGCCTCCAATCTCAGGATGTTGGTAGTGCTGGCAAGGCAATGCACGTGACAAAGCCATGGCTACTTTACTGCTTTTACAGTCTGTGCTGTGTTCTATACTCACCTGACACCTTACAGCATGGTGGGCTTGACTCATGGTTGGAGTCTCCACTACCAGGGCTGTTACGGATCAAATTATTGATGAACACCTCCTCTGGTTGGTATCTTTAAATCACAACTTTGTAGTATGGTAGTAGTATTTAGGTGATGGCCCTTTGGATATGAGTAGGTCACTAAAGTGTAACTGTCTTAGGAAGAGGCACAAACATTTACTTGTCTTCGTTTTGTGTTGTGGGAGAATGTAATAAGATGCTCACTCACAAACTAGAATGTGGAAGCCTCATCCAGACAGCTCTGCTAAATAAATGAATGTGTGGCCATTTATACCATGCAAGAAAGTGCACAAGCACTATGTCTCTCACTCCCAGGTCTGTGGGGTAGAATTCCTATTACTGTTCTATCAAATGTAAGAGTATCGAGTATCGGGTATAATGGTACAGCACTGATTTGGCCCCTGGAGGCATAGGCAGGTAGATTTCTGAGCTCAGGCCAGCCTGGACTACCAGGGCAGTTTCAGTTACAGAAACCATCTCAAAATAAAAAAACAAAAAACACCAAACAAAAACAAAGTAGATATTTGCTACTTGAAAGTATTTTCCATAATCTACAGAAGTTTCATAGCTAATTGGAGTGAAACCCCTCACATGGCTGAAGCTTTTTCTCACCTGTGTATAATTCTTTATGTGTTCTAAATTCCTAAAAGGCATGACTTGCTCACTTTCCCAGTTACCTGTCCCCTTAGGAGGTGACAGGCCATAGAATCCTCCCCTCCTGTGTATACTAGCAATTCTTGTACTAATTCCATGGATTTATTTCTTCTTTAACTATTTGTCTACACTGAATGGGTTCCACAATATTTTTTTAGCAAAACTGGTTATGTGCTGGTTTAAAATCCTCCATTTTTTTTTTTTTTTTTTTTTTTTAAATAGTATCAGTGTACAAGACCTCATGATAATGGAAGGTGTTTCTCACAATCTGCATCCTATTTAGCTCCCCACAAGCCTTTCCCATCCCTGGCTGTCTTTTGAGTTTCAATGTCAAGCTCTTCCTTACCTGTGAGTTCTCTCACATACCTGTCCATCCTCCAAGTTTCAGGGCTGCATCTTCCAGACAAGATGACTCTTAATATCTCCTTTTTCCACAAATTAAAGTGTTGGCATTTAGCTTCTTGTGTGCATGCAAGATTGCATGTGGCAGTGTAGAGATCGATGCTGGGTGTCAATTGCTCTCCAGTTAGGCTGCACCCCTGGCTCACTCACTTGGCTAGTCCGGCTAGCCAATTTGCTTCAGGGACATATCCCTGTTCCCATTCCAAGCAAAGGGATTACAGGTAAATTGCCATTACCTCTCATCCATTTACTTGGGTTTTGGGGACCAAACTCAATCCTTAGACTTGTACAGCAGGCTTTTTGTTCATTGGGCCATCTTTCCAGCCTGCATTCAGTTTTTCTCATTAAATAGACTCCCTGAAGTCAGCTTTACACAATGAATGATCAGCACACAACCCATGCCTGTCATATAGCAGAGGTACACTTTCTTTACTAAAATGTTTGCAATTGTTTGTACTTGTCCTCTAAAACTGCATGGAAACAATCCCCAAATTTCTGTTAGCTAAGCTTCTGGGTAGAAACTGTAATTAATGAGGTGGGGTGCCCATGATGGCCAGATCCTTTGTTTTGACTTACATGACCCCTTCATGTTAGGATGTAGCAGGAGGTAATGACCAGATGCTAGTACTGTAATCTTGAACTTTAGTCTTCAGAATCATGAGAATAACTTTTTACAAATTACTAATCTCAAGTTTTTTGAAGTAGGATCTCATGTAGCCCAAACTGGCCTTGAACTTCTGATCCTCCTTCTCCTTCTTAAGTACTAAGGTCACACCACACTCTGTTCACAAATTTATGTGCTGCTGGTCACTGAATCCAGAGTGTCATGTATGCCAGGAAAGCATCTGGGCTACATCTCCAGTCCCATGTCAGAGGTACTTGATTATAAAGGGACCAAAAAATATTTACTGAGCACATAACTTGTCTTTGTGCTTTTGTGCGTCCATTTTTGCCTGAAAGATAAGGTAATGCAACAGAAAAGCCTCAGGAAAAAAAAAATAACAGCCTCAAGTGATGGTTCACACCTAAAATCTAGCCCTGGGGAGATGTGGTAGGAGGATCATTGTGTGAAGTCAGCCTGTGCTAGAATAAAACCCTTTTCTCCCTCTTCTGGTATCCACGGGAACCCACGTACAACTTACACACATAAAGTCACAGGCACTTACACACAAACCCTACTTAAGATAGACAAGGGAATTAGGACATGGCAACACACACCTTTAACCTCAGCACTCAGGAGGCAGAGACATATGGTTGAGTTCTAGACCAGCCTGGCCAAAGCTACACAGAAAAACCCTGTGTCAAAAACCAAGTAAAATAAAGAATAAAAAATTGGAAACATGGGAAGCTCTTGAAGATTCCTCACCCCCCAAACCAACCAATCAGGTTTATGCCCTTGCTTTCTTATGTTTCTGGGTAAGCAACCCTTCAGGTTTTCCAGAGACCTAAGTCAGAAGACACCTTGAGTCCCAAAGAGTAGCCCAGCCTCCCACCCAGCTTGTCCATAGATAGGCTGATTCAATTCTCCAGAGACCAAAAGATATCTAGATGGGCCCTTTAAGACCTTAGAATTGCTTACCTCATTTACTATTGGGGGAAAAAAAAATCAAGACAGGAAATTGCCTTTAGGGACACTTTTACTTGGAAAATTACAACACTAGTACAAGTCAAGTCTTACACATTTAACATTTGCTTGTTGAAAGCAATTCATAATATCAAAATTAATCATGTTTAACTTTTATCCTCACAAGAACACAAAAATGATGAAGGGAAACTTAAACAGAAAAATTTAAAAAGGTAACACAACTTTTTTTAGTAGTCCTTGGGTAGTTACAAGACTTCCATCTTTTGTTTCTTTGAATGGAGACCTTGATCCAAAGTCTTGTCTGTTACTAGTATCTGCTTCTGCCTCCCCCTCTATCAGATCGGCTTCCTCCACGGCCACCTCCCCGTGGGGCTCCTCGGCTTGAACTGCTGTAGGAATCACGTGGAGGAGGGTACCCCCTTTCCATAGAAGGTGGGAGCCCCCGTTCTTGTCTGCCAACACGATCGCGGCCACTTGAGTAGAGATCACTTCTGCTGCTTGAATAACTGTCTCGACTTCCACCGTAGCCATCACGTGAGCTGCTGTAATCATCGTAGCGACTGCTTCCTCCATAAGATGGCGGCGGCCCTCGTGTAGGGGGTGCGCTGCGAGAGTTACCGTAACTCTCATATGAATCTCTGTAGGAACCTCCACTTGGATGATCTGAATAGTCACGATCTCGACCATATCCATCTCTATCACCGTAGCCTCTGGATGGGTAGTCGTCACGTGAACTGGAATGACTATAATCACGGTAAGTATAATCTCTTGGTGGTGGTGCATAATCTCTGGTGTCGCGGGAGCTTGGGTAATCTCTGCTTGAATAGCTGTCTTTTGTAGAATATCCATCATCTCTTGGGGACAAATAAACATCTCTGCGAGATGGCAGGGGTTCCCTTCGAGGAGGGCCTCCATAGCTATCTCTTCCACGTGACACTGGAGCTCTTCCTCCCATTCCACTGCTGCTTCGAACTGGTCCTGAAGGCGTGGATCTTTTAGGAGGGGGACCCCCGCTTCGTGGTGGCGGTCCCCTTTTTACTGGAAGCGGTCCTCTGGAAGAACTCATATTAAAGTTCATAGAATAGCCACCATCATCCATGTATCCTCCACGCGAAGGGGGTCCCCTAGTTCCTCCACTTCCTCCTCGAAGACCTCTGGGAGGGCCCCTGCTTCTTGGAGGTGGAGGTGGTCCACGTCTGCCACTCTCAAATGATGGTTTGGTAGCTTGTTCCACCTTGATGGCTTTTCCATCCAAGGACTTTCCATTCATATCTCTAGCAGCATCCTTAGCATCTGCTGGGCTTTCAAAGGTGACAAAAGCAAAACCTCTTGATTTGTTGGTTTCACGGTCTTTCATCAAAAGTATTTCCACTATCCGTCCATACTTGCCAAATACTGCTTCAAGGGCTTTCTCATTTGTTTCTGTATTAAGCCCACCAATGAAGAGCTTTCCTGGGCGATCTGCTTCAACCATCTTTCCTTCCAGCTGAGTTGGAGGGTACTGTGAAGGTCTCAAGCTCCTAGAAGCTCGCAGAATGGGCCTTCCAAGTAGCTCACCGCTGACAGCTGCTGGGTCTCAGAACAGAACAGAAAAGCCACTAGGACTACTGCACACGAGCACCTGTGAATATTTTTGTATTAGTTTCCTCAGGCTGCTGTAACAATGCACTGCAAATAGGGTGAGGGGTTAAAATGTATTTTTTTTTATAGTTTAGGAAGTCATTAAATAGGAAGGTGAAGTTTCTATCAGAAGCCTCTGTTCTAGGGGTTGTCAGTTATTAGGATGCCTTGGCTTACAGATATCTCAAGGCAGTTTCTGTTTTCACTTTACAGGGTGCTTACACTCCACCTTTCATGCATACCTTCACATTATATTCTTAAAAGGAAAGCAGCCACTGGATTTGGGACCTGCCTGAATCAAGCATAACCTCTTCTCAGGTACTTACACCTACAAACATCTAATTCCTAAAATTCTGAGGTTCAAGAAGACATACCCTTTACAGGAGACATTACTGAGCAGTTACTTAATTTGAAGAAAAGATATATGCTAATATAATTCATCTAAAGGAATCTCATCCATCATTCTAAATTGCCTGGGTAAGCTGTAAATCATAACTTTGTAATATATATAAGAAGAAAGGAAATGATGATGGATGCAGAATGAATGTGATAGCCATTAGAGACAAATGCAGGGGAATGCTATGTCAAAGAAGCAGGGAGCGGAGCATCATAACCTTAAGTCAAGGAAGCTAGGGAATACCTATAGCCACAAGAAGCTGGACTGGGCCTTCAGAGAACACATGGCCTCCAACACCTCCATTTAGACTTCTTCTGCAACAGAAAAATGTCTATTGTTTGGTGAATCAGCTTTAAAAAAAAGAATTTGGGGGTGGTTTGTTATAGCAGCCCTAGCAAACTAATACAGTCCTTGACACAATTTTCAAAGAACTATAGTTAAAATATTCTGCAAATTAAGATTCTGTTCTAAACAGATCAAAGTCTTTAGAAAGAATTTGTGAGCAGACATTCTTAAGCCAGTATCATCTCTGTGATGGCCTTTTAATTTGAGGTAGATTTCTTTTTTTTTTTAACTGAGAAAATTATGTTATAAACTTTACTTCCTAAAACTCCACTTACCTTGTGACTGCCTTCTAGTAAGCTTTTTATCACATTTCATGTACTTCTTTTGCCTGGTAAATTGTTTAATGTCTCCCTATTACGTTTTGGTTTTTTTTTTTTTTAATCTTGAGATTAGCTTTTCTTCATGTTGCCTGACGTATAATTTACCCGGCAGTTCGGGCTGTGCAACTGGGAACTGATAGCACACAACTGCTTAAAGCAGCTTAGTTTTTGGATAGCGAGTCATGTCAGCAAGATAAAGTTAAATAGAGCAAATTGCAAGCCGAGTCTCTTTCAAGCTTTGAATGCATTCAGAATGAAACTCTGGTACAGTCTCTTTCGAACGTTACGTTCCATAGTAAACTATTCAAGTAGCTGATACCAGGCTGCTTCAAAATGTCCCACAATACTTTGTTCCTTTCTTTCTTTGGGTGGATAAAGAGGAAGGGTAGATGCTCGGAAGACCATTCGTGAAATTATGTCATAGGTCGCCAAAATGCAATGCAAGAAACCGGGAGGGGGTGTGGGGGGGCGGACATCAGAACCTCCACCCCGGGTCTCGACCCTCACTGCTTTTGTTCTGAGTTCCTGGCCCCCTCAGCGGTCCTGTTGCTTTAGTGGTTCAGCTCCCGGGTCAGGCAAAGGCCCGCACCACGCGGCCTCCGGAATCGCCCGCCCACGCGCAGCACACGGGTGGGGAGGAGCCTGGACCGCGCTCTCACCGCCCCCCAGGGAAGATTTGCCCCATCCCGTCCATCCTCCCCACTCCCGGGGCGGGTTTTGGCCGGGAAGGCGGTCGGGCAGAAAGGCCCGGGCAGGCCACCGACCTGGCGGGAAGGCCCGGCCCGCCTTCCCCGCCTTCTCCCCGCCGCCGCCGCTGCGGGAAGGCGGGAGGCCTGCCGTCCCGGACGTCTGCTCCGCCACCGATTTTCAACCTACCCCCGGGGCTAACGCTTCCCCAAGTAGGAAGCCGCTTTCCCGCGCCGCTCGCCACACGCGTCTGCTGCCGCCGCTCCCGCCGAGAACCAGAGGCCGCGAGTGGTCTCCCCTCCCCCCGCGCAACGTAAACGCGACGTCGGCTGTCGTCGTAATGCTCCGATGATGAGCGCACTAGGGCCGCCGGCATCCGGGAGCTCAGCCTCTGCTACAGCAAAGCCCGGTGACACCCCGGCGCATAGTGCGCGACCCTCGGGCTCAGGGAGGAGCGAGAGACGCTCTCTGTGAGGCATGCTCGGGCATTTAAAAGACCATCACTGTAACTTTACTGCAGCGACACTCACGATGAGGCTAAGCGTCTGAGGCGCTTTATCCCGGCTCCCTGCCAAATGTAGACACGTATGGATGACAGCGAATCCTGCTATTGCAGCCGGTGACTCATCTCCCACCCTCCTCGCTCGCCCGGTGTGCCTTCGTTCTACGTCCCCCTCGTATTCCGGAGTCCTCCGGTCTAGTGCGCGTTTATTCGGTGGTGCGTGGTAGTGATGGCGGCGCTCAGTGAGGCTTTGCTGTCACTGGATACTACTACTCCCAGCCCGCCTCGGAGCCGCCCGAACCACCCCTCCGGTCTATAGTTTTCGAGTGGCAGTTTGACTTGCTCTGCTGCATGTCTGGAGGGACCGAGGAAAGTGTGGAGAGGCCCCGGGAATTCAGGGATCGCAGCTTGGAAAGCAAGCCAGCCAAACAAATAAACAAAACCCACCCACCCTAACAAAAATGAGGCTGTTGGAGAGGGCGAGGAAAGAATGGTTCATGGTCGGGATAGTGGTGGCGATCGGCGCCGCTAAGCTGGAGCCGTCGGTCGGAGTGAACGGGGGTAAGTGCCGCACCTCTGCGGGCTGCACGGCGGTGGGTCCCACTTAGGAGCTCATCTGAGTGTGCGAGAGGAGCGGCCGCCCTGGCTGCGGGGTGTGTGTGTGGGAAACCACTGCCCTTCCTACGCCCCGACCGTCACACTCTACGCTGTGCTTTTGGAGGGGGGCTTTGGCAGGTGTTTTGTCGCTTGCTACCCCAGAAGGGCATTAGGAATGGGGCCGAGGAATTAAAGTACAGATTGCCTTTTCTTGTGGGTAGTTAGTGACTTCTGCTCAGAGCCTGGAGTGAGGTTACAGAAAATGAAACTTATTCCTCTTGCTTTCAGAGTAGCATCCCATCCCAGGGGACTTTACGTTGCCAGGAGTTCCTTATCTGTCCTGGAGTGGACCTCATTAGCAACTCTATTTCCGACTCCTCCTTTTTGCACCTTAAAAAAAGAAAAAAAAGAAAAAAAAAGGTTATTGGAGAGAGGGAGAGAGATAGGAGGAGAAAAAAAAAAGACACCCTCTTCCCAAACTTCGATTTTCTGGCTCATATGATGGAGAGCTTTAGTGTGCCTTACTTGCTGACACTCCAGAACTCTCAAGCCTACTGACACGTTGCACTCTTTCCTGACTGGGCACTACTTCCGTGTGCTGCTTGGATTCAGTTGCTGCAGCAGCCATCTAACAGATGCAGACTGTGTTAGGCTATGCACAGTGTATGTTTTGACAAGGAAGTGTGGATGAGTTAAAACTCCACTCAAATCCGGGAATAGTAGGAGCTTTGTAATGTGGTCTGTGGATACTGGTGGGAATATGGCAAGTGTCATTGGCTGTTTCTCTCTGCCACCTTTAGACAACCTTGTCCTGCTTTTTATACACATTAATTCATTTGTGTTTTTGACCTTGTGTATTAGAGCCCAAGTTTATTGACAGATAGAATGCATAAATTGTACAGTGGGTCCAAGTAAAGACAATAGAGCACATACATTCATTTTCAAGCCCATGTGGGTATTTGAAATTTCACTTTCTTGTTAAAACCTTTCGGAAGTGAATTCATGATATCTCAAAAGAGTAACTGATTCCTTCTCCCATCCTTAGTTTCTCTATTTAGAAGTTTCTGGAATTGTTTGAACGGATTTAAAACCGTGATTGTGGGTAGAAAAGCTTTTGAACATTTTTTTTTCTTTTAATTTTACATATTTTAAAATTTAAATGTAGCATATAGAATACACAGTTGTGACCACAACTCCATCATTTATTTTATCCTGAAGCTACCAGTTAGGCACCCCCCAAACAAAACATCAATAACAAAAAAACCCACAGTGTTTCTTTGTGTTATGACCCTGGCTATCCTGGAACTCACTCTGTAGATCAGGCTGGTCTAGAACTCAGAGATCACCCTGCCTCTGCCTCCTGAGTTAGTTTTTGATACACTTTTTCTGTGAGCTTTTGGGAAAGTAAAGTTTGGGATTTTGAAGTTCTGTCCAGTGAAGAATCCCTTGTCCCTGGAGATGTGAGAAGTGTAGGTCTGGTATCTTTGAGGTGACCCACAGTGCACACTGTACTGGTTACAGTGCTTGGGGCTAGTTCTTATTTGCTCAGTATTAAGATGAAATTCCTGGTGTGTAACTCTGCAGGAGTTGCGCTTGCAAAATCTTTCTTTTTTTAAAAAAAATATTTATTTTTATTTTATGTGAATTGGTGTTTTGCCTGCATGTATAACTGTGTAAGGGTGTCAGATCTTGAAATTATAGACTGTTGGGGCTGGAGAAATGGCTCAGAGGTTAAGAGCACTGACTGTTCTTCCAGAGTTCCTGAGTTCAATTCCTAGCAACCACATGGTGGCTCACAACCATCTATGATGACATCTGGTACCCTCTTCTGTATACTGTATACATGATAAATAAATCTTTAAAAAAAAAAAAAAAAGAAATTACAGACAGTTGTGAGCTGCCATGTGGATGCTGGGAATCAACTCAGGTCCTCTGGAAGAACAGTCAGTGCTCTTAACCTCTGAGCCATCTCTCCAGCCCTTGTTTTGTTTTTTTTTAGAGACAAGATTGCTATATAGACTGACCTTGGCCTCCCAAGTGCCGAGATTAAAGGCATACACCATGATGCCTGGATGGAAATGTGCTTGTTAAGTTTAACCAATTAATTAATTGTGTGTGTATGGTGTGCAGATGGAGGTCAGAGGACAGCATGCACGAGTCAGTTCTCTCCTGCTGTGTATGTGGCTTTGTAGATTGAGTTCAAGTTACCTGGCTTGGTGCCAAGCCCCCTCCCCCCAACCATCTTGTCAGCCCAGGAATTGGATCTTTTAAATGCATCCACAATTATGCACTCTCCCAGACATTCTTTTATTTTATTTAGTTAATTTATTTATTTCATTCTTTCAGGATAGGATCTCATTATGTAGTTCTGGCTGGCCCTAAACTTACAGAGATCTACCTGCCTCTGCCTTCCAGGTTCTGGAATTAAAAGTGTTAAATTAAAAAACTTTGTACCCCCTTCCCTTTTGTTTTAAAGAGAGGTGTTGGTACTTTTCATTTTCCTTTTTAGATACTTATTACACCTATTTCTGGTTTCACTTTTTGATGACTCAACTCAGTTTCTTTTGCTCATTTTTTTTTATTTTATTGATGCTGTGTGTTGAAGCAGACTTTGTGCATGAGACTCCTTATATTCGTGAGCTACATGACCCTTCCCCTCTTTCCCTGTTCCTTCTTTCAGAACATTTATTTATTTATCTATTTGTTTATTTTTACATTATAATATTTTTAATGATTATTTAGGAGTTTCACATAATGCACCTTGAACATACTCACTCCCCAGACCTCTTAGGTTTGCCCCTAACCTTTGTGACCCCCTCCCAGCAAGAAATAAAAAGAATGAAAGAGAAAATGAAAGAAAGAAAACATCAGTCCATACACTCACTGGAGCATGGTCAAACTCCCAGTGGCCAATCCTGAAGAACACCATCCACACCCCTTCCAGAAGCCAACATTTATGGAGAACTACTTTTGAGAATTCTCTTGAATGGTTTCCTGTCTAGGCTGTTACTTTTTTAGAGACTAAGAGGGCTAGGGTAGGAGTTGTATGACTTCTTTTCAATCACCCCATAGTCAGTTGGTAAATTAATCTGGAAGAAGATGAATGGACATAGGACCCTTACTATTAAAGAAATGGAATAACTTTCCAGATGGGAAGAAATGTAATAGGTATTAGTGTAAATTAGTTCATTCTTAGTTCACTATACTTTTTAACAGTTACATTTCTTTAAAAATACAGAACAAGGTTAGCAATAAGCTGTGGTAGGTATAATTATGTAGATCTTTGGCCCTGCTGTTGTGTTCCAGCATGATCCAGGGAAACGGGGAACTGTTTCAAGTCTTTCTCATGGGGTTTAAACACTGTGGTCTTCATTTTGGTAAAGCTAGGTGTGCTTCTGTGGAATTACAGTCCTGTGTCTTCATTTATTAGTGAGATGTAGTTCCTAGAAGGGAAATATTTGTTTTCCATTAGAAAAACAGAAATATGTTGAAGTGTATTTATTATCTACATATCTGAAGAGCATTTGATTTATTTCAATTTATTATTATTATTATTATTATTATTATTATTATTATTATTTTGAGACATCATCTCACAGTGTAGTCCTGGCTGGTCTAGCATTAGTTATATAGTCTAGGCCCTCCTCACAGACTCCCTCTCGCCCTTTCTAGGATTGGAAGCATATGCCCAAGCCCTGTAATTTTAGACTATTTTAGATGATGCTTGGAGGTGAGGTCCACAGAGATGAGGAATGTCTTCTGTGGAATGTTACTAATTCCTTCAGCATTACAAACAGTTCCTTTTTTTGCCTTTAATAGGGAGGCAGAGGCAGGTGGATCTGTTTACAGATGCAGTTCAAGGACAGCTGGTCTACAGAGTGAGTTCTAGGACAGACAGAGCTTTGTAGAGAGACCTTGTCTTAAAAAACAAACAGCAACAGCAAAATAAAAAAAAAAAAAATTGGGTTTTAGAACTTAAAATGGCTTCATTTTCTTAGTGGCTCATTTTTCTCTTGATTGTGTTGTGAGTTCCTTCCATTTTTGTTGATTAATATTTGAATTGTGTTTAAAGGCAAAGGAAACCAACTAGTTGAGCTTTATAAAGACCTGTTTTGGTGACCTGGAATATATAATTATTAGCTTGGAAAAGGACAAATTTATGTCCTAGTTTTAACTCATGCCTTTGTTTCTGTCCCGGTGATCTCTAGCTCTGAGAGTTCCCAAACTGGGAACTTTACAGTTGTGTGTGCCAAGGAGTAGCTCTGGGTCTTTTTAATCCCCCTTTTTCCCTGATGGTACATTGTAGGTAGTCCTGGAATTGCCCAACTACATTTCTTGGGTTAGAATTATTTAGATGTGCATCTAGTATAAGAAAAGTCTGTGTGGCTTGTCACTGGGATTAGAACATGGAGAGTTCAGGGTTAATCTACTGACTTGAATGCCACATATTATCTATGTACCTTTGCCATTGGACTTGTCTGTATCTTTTGCTATTAAGCACATCTCTGATTCCCTCAGGCTCTTTCTCTGTAGGAACTCTGGGAGGAGGGATAAGAGGATGGACTGACAAAAAGGGAGGGGTTGGGGTAGGGAGTAGAGTGAAAATTCAGATAGCTGCTAAGCACACCTTTAGTCCCAGCACTCTGGAGGATCTTTGTGAACTCCAGGCCAGCCTGGTCTACAGAATGAGTTTCAGGACAGCCAGAAATACACAGAGAAACCCTGCCTCAAAAAAAAAAAAAAAAAAAAAAAAAAAAAAAAAAAAAAAAAAAAAAAAAAAAAAAAAAAAAAAAAAAAAAAAAAAAAAAAAAAAAAAAAAAAAAAAAAAAAAAAAAAAAAAAAAAAAGAAAGAAAGAAAGAAAAAGAAATTCAGATTTCTGGGAGCAGCCTGCTTCCAGATTGATTCCTTGCCTTTAAGTTCTTCTCACGTGACCTCTGTAGTTGTTGGAGAATGCATGTTGTACTTGCTGCACGCTGAGGAGGCAGATAGACTCACAGTTGTAAGAGCACTGTGCCTCTTTATGTTTGTCTTTGCCTGGAACTGGAACTACAGACAGTTGTGAGCTGCCATGTGGGTGCTGGGAATTGAACCCCTGTCCTCTGGAGGAGCAGTCAGTGCTCTTAACCACTGAGCCATCTCTCCAGCCCTATGCATGTCCTTTTGTGTTCTGCTTTCTCAGTCTTGGCTAAAGGCTTTATATCAATGTAGATACATGAAATAGTTTATGTTGTACTACAAATATCTAAGATTAGTTGCTTCATTAAGTGTTTGTTGAATGAATAATTAGTGATTTCTTTCAGAGTTCGATCATCTATCTATATACCAAAAATATCAGTAGATATGTGGAGAGTTTGGGGAACTCTATAATTGTGATCATGTGATTTGACTTGAAGCAAACCCAGTCTATCAACAAATTGCCCAAGAAATACGTCAGAATGACAGAAATATATTCTTTCAGTTCTATAGGCCAGGTGTCCAAAGACTCTAGGGAAATTCTTTCTTGCTTATTTTAGCTAGTGTTCACAAGTACCTTTGGCTTCCTTCATGTCCATGCCCATCTTTACTGTGTGTCCACTTATAAACATCCTGTCAGAGTACCAGTCACTGGGCTGCCTGCTAGTGCTGCTCTGTGGTAGAGCATGCGTGAGACCCTGAGTTCATCCTTGGTACTGCAAACACACAAGCAGATGAGCAAACAGGTAGTTGTTAGATAGCTACCCAATTGCAGTAAAACCACATTTTAATTAGATTTCCTCTACAGTAGTCCTGTTCCCAAATATAGTCCCACTCACAGATACAGTGGAACAGGAACACATGTACAGGAGAACCAAATAGAATGTACTCAGCTTCTCGGTCTGTTTTCATTTAGACAATATCATAGGAGATGCTTCACGTGGGGAGAATGGGACACACAGCACTAATGGTGAAAGTAGGCTTCTTTGAAACCAGCTCATTTGCTGCAGATGCTTTTCTAACAATAACTCATTACTCTCTTTTTAGGACCACTGAAGCCAGAGATAACTGTGTCCTACATTGCCGTCGCAACAATATTCTTTAACAGTGGACTGTCGTTAAAAACAGAGGTACTGTCACTGGCGGGCACGTGAAGAGCAGTGCAGAAACGTTAACTTGTCCCGAGTGTTGTCTGAAGGCTTCACTGTGACAGAAGAATGACTTGGACAGCAGCAGGAGTAGCATGCTGCAGCTGTATAGGAACTTCAGAGTTGAGCATTGAGGACCTAGAGATGGGATTGGAATGAGTATTTGTTGTATTTATTTAAACTCTTTCTTTCTCTCAAGACAGGGTTTCTTTGTAACAGCTCTGGCTGCCCTGGAACTCATTTTGTAGACCAGGTTGGCCTTGAACTCACAGTGACACCCCTGTTTTCTGTCTCTTGAGTGCTAGGATTAAAGGCGTGTGCCACTATGCTTGGCTGAGTATATGTTTTTGGACGACTTCTTTTTTTTTGGCAGTGTTTCTCTGTGTGATAGCTGTGGCTGCCCTGGAACTTGCTTTGTAGACCAAGCTTTCCTCAAACTCTTAGAGATCTGCCTGGCTCTGCCTCCAGCGTGCTGTGTGTACCCACCACCTTCTGGCTTGATGACCATTCTTTTAATGAAAAGTTTGATATGAAAAAATATTCTTTTTTTTTCAAATTTATTTATTTATTATGTATACAGAAGAGGGTATCAGATCCCATTATAGATGGTTGTGAGACACCATGTGGTTGCTGGAAATTGAACTCAGGACCTTTGGAAGAACAGTCAGTGTTCTTAACCTCTCAGCCATCTCTCCAGACCGAAAAAATATTCTTATAAAGAGATGTAGTCAAGGAAATAGAAACTAAGACTGTACTACTGTATCTCACTACTACAGGAAAAAAAAATGTGTAGTAGGGCTGGGAGAGATGGCTCAGAAGTTAAGAGCACTGGCTGTTCTTCCAGAGGTCCTGAGTTCAATTCCCAGCAGCCACTTGGTAGCTAACAACCATCTGTGATGAGATCTGTTTCCCCCTTGTGACCTGCAGGCATACATGCCTTCAAGATAATGTATGTATAATAACTAGATAAATAAATGAATCTTTAAAAAAAGATGTGTAGTAATACTGACAATTAAAATGTATTTTTTAGCCAGTTGTGGCCTAATGTCTTAGTTACTTTTTTGTCGCCATGAAGAGACACTGTGACCAAGGCACTCGTAAGAGAAAGCATGTATTGGAGCTTGCTTATGGTTTGAAAGGCTGAGTCCATTATTATTGTGATGGGAGCATGGCAGCAGACAGGCAAGCATGGTGCTAAAGCAGCAGCTGAGAGCCTGTATATTGAAACAGTAACTAGGAGGCAGAGAGAGCCAGCCAGGCATGGTGTGGGCTCTGATCCTGTGGAACACCTTCTCCAACAAGGTCACACCTCCTCCCCTTTCCAAAGAGTTCCACCATCTGTGGACCAAGCATTCAAATCTGAACCTGTGGACCGCTGCCATTCAGACTTCTTGATTCAAGGTGTTGAGGTTAGGGGATTGCCAAGACCAAAACGAAAAAATAGTTTTTCTTTTAAAAATTAAGTTTAATTTTTAGTGCTCTGTATAAACATGAATTGTGAGTATGATTTTAGCATGTGATGGACTGAAGTACCTTAAATCTTTCTTCTTGGGGACAGATGTAGCGTACCTACTCCACTGATGGACATCCAGGTGGTTTGCTTTCTGTAACTCTTGAAGGTTATCTTTGATCCTAGGCCTAATGTTACCTAGTTATGTTATGTCATCTCCGAGCTACTTTTTAAAAGAGTACATTCTAGCATTTCAGTAGTTGTCTAAGACAAACATGTTGGTGTGATATATCACTCTAATGTAGCAGTCTGTGGTCCATGTAGGTGATGGTCTTGACACAGAGGTGAGGGTAGAGAGACTGTCACGTGGGAGAGGAGTGAGGAGGGGTGTGGAGACTCTTCACTTAAAATGCAGGAAGAAGAGATCATACTGGGTGCTTTCTCAGCTCTTCTGCAAAGTTAGAAAAATATAATTTCCAGGGGTTGGGAGATGGCTTGGTGAGTTTTCCTGTAGGTTGTGCAACTGTGAGGATAGAGTGTGTGTTCCCAGAACCCCCAGGACCAGCAGGGTGGGGCAGCAGCCCACTGTACTCTCAACTCAGGAAGTAGGAGTGGGCTTCCCTGGTGAGATGACTAGCTGAACCAGCCAAAGGCCACTTCTTGGTTCATGGAGAAACCCTGCTCCTCGTAGAAAAACTGAATAGTGATTGAGAAAGACACAGGACAACAGCCCCAGCCTCTAAATGGAAGCACATACATGTACACCCACATACATAAATGTACATTCCCATGCATGTAAACATACTTGTGTCCAGCACACACATAAATATGCCAAAAATTATAACATCTTATTCTTAAAGATGGGAGAATCTTATTTTTTTTTTTTTTTCTTTTAAGAAATGGGTTTGGGGCTGGAGAGGTGGCTCAGCAGTTAAGAGCACTGACTGCTCTTCCAGAGGACTGGGTTCAATTCCAAGCACCCACATGGTAGCTAACAACTGTCTGTAGTTCCAGTTCCCAGTTCCAGGCAAACACCAAGGCAAATAAAATAAAGTTTAAAAAAGAAAAAAAAAAATGGGTTTGAAATTTAAAATTGGTTCAGCATTGTGTCTTTTACGTTGTTTGATATTATTTGGTTTTATTTGTTTTTTGATAGTTTCATGTCTGTGTGTATGCAGTGTTTCTTGATCATATCCACTCCCAACTTCTCCTGTCATTTCCCCTGACTCTGAAACCCATGTTTCTCCTGCCTTCACGTCCTCTCCTTCCTTTCCCCTCCTTCCCTCCCCCCTCATTCCTTCCTTCCTTTAAAATTTTATTTGCTTTGTTTTTATTTTATGGTACCGTCATTTTGTCTGCATGTATGTCAGGGTACTACATGCATGGAGGTGTTCAAGATCAGATCCCTGGAACTTGACATAAGCTGTCATGCTCACAGCTCAGAATTGACCCTGGTTCTTCTGGAATAGCATCCAGTGCTCTTAACCACTGAGCCATCTCTTTAACCCATCCATGTGGGAATTCCTGGCCTAACTGGTTTTGTGCAGGTTTTCTGCAGGGGTAGCCATTGCTGCTATGAGCTCCTGAGTGTCCAGAAGGCAGAGGTCAGGAGCGCTCCTCTTTCTCCTGCTTTTGCTGTCTCTCTTTCCCTCTTGGGATAGTCTCTGAGCCTTATAGAGCCTGACATAGAGTCTCCAGGACCAAGCACTCAGCAGTAACTTATTCTTAGTTACTTTTAGGGACAGGTATGAGTTTTTGTATTAACCGATGTCTGCTCTAAACGACATTGAGAGCAGCATGAATCTGTGGGTATAAATATAAATATTTAGAAGAAAGTCAAACTACATACCTGTTTAGCAAAACAATAGTAGATGCTCCTTCTGTGCCTGCCCTCCATCCCAGGGTCCGTGATTCCCCAGCCATGGACCAGGTTTACAGTGCCAAGCAAGATTTCTTTCCTGCAGAACAGGCCTTAAATCTATTTTTAAAAGTGATTGGTTACCTTTGTAATAGTCATGCCATTATTATACTGGTGGGCACATCTTGGATGGCAGGTTTATATTCTGGACCCTTTTCCGGGGTCCAGTGCTAGAAAAGTGATGACTGTTATCTTCCAATAGCCTGCATGGAACCTTCTAGCTCTATGAAAGCTAACTAGCAAATAATA
This sequence comes from Sigmodon hispidus, assembly GCA_004025045.1. Lineage (NCBI taxonomy): Eukaryota > Metazoa > Chordata > Mammalia > Rodentia > Cricetidae > Sigmodon > Sigmodon hispidus. The sequence goes on from PVIH01006961.1 coordinate 91,953, forward strand.
AGTCTTTAAATCAGTTCAAGCTTGATTTCTCTATATGCTATGACCAAAGTGTATTTTGTCCTCAGCAGGATGGCCTTATGCAGTAATATATATTTAATAAAATTAGTGTGGAACATCAGGAGTCAACCACAGAGCCAAGCCCTGAAGGTCAGGGAGTGGTGACCCACACCTTCAATCCTGGCTTTAGGAATGTGGAGAAAAGAGAAAGTTAAGATAGCTGGGCAATGGAAGGGGTTTTCAGATTTTCTGGACACTTCTTGGTGGGCTGAGGAAAGGAGATCTGGAATTGGAGGGTTTCGTAGAGAGAGGCCTGAGGAGTTGGTAGATGAGAAGTTTCTCTGTCTCTTTGATATCCTAGCTTTCCCCAATGTCTGGTAAGAATTCATGCAGTAGTCTTCCCCTGTAGTTATTGTGAGTAACCAAGAACCAGGGCAGCAACTCACAATGTTTAATGAGCCTCTGGGGTTTCCATACCAATAAATTGTAGGGAGATATCTTATGCCTAACCTTGGGATTTTCACCTAATAATCCATGTCTTCTAGGGGAAGCATGGTATACCCTTTCAAATACCTTAAAAATTTATTTGTATAGCTTTACTTATTTTTATTTTATGTGTATAGGTGTTTTGTTCTCATATACATCTGTGCACCATGTGTGCACATTGCCGATGGAGGGTTAAGAAGGTTCCCCTGGGATTGAGTTACAGATGGTTGTAACCTACCATGTATGTGCTGGGAACTGAGCCTGGGTCCTCCTGAAGAATAGACACTGCTCTTACTGCTGAACCATCCCTCTAGCTCCCAAACTCTTTTAAAAAAAAATTATATTTTAATTAGCCTATAAAATGGTGGGTTTCTGTAGCCTTTTCACATCCGTTCTCAGTTTTGGTTGGTCCCGCCCCTCTCTTTCTTCCACCCTCCCCTTCCATCCCTGCTTAAAGCTTCAGCCCCAGCATCCTCCCTTCTTCTACAGCACGTGCTCTCCTCCCTGCCACTCTGAAGGCCTGCTACCCTCCATCACGAGTCCTTTCTGATGCCTGACCTCCATGGATACTCCAAATTAAACACACACTCTAAAGATCTGAAGCTAGGACTCACATGAGAGATTATTCAGACTTTGTCCTTCTGGTTTACCTCAGTATAATTTTTTTTCTAGTTCCACCCATTTTTCTGTGAATTAATGATTTTATTTTACAACAGTACAAAATTTTATTTTATATGTATGTGTACACACACACACCCACACACCATACTTTGATTGTGCATTCATCAGTTGATGGATATCTAGGTGGATTCTATTTTCTAGCCTTTGTCAGTAGAGCCATAGAGAGCAGGCCAGTAAGCAGCTTTCTTCCATGGTCTCTACTGCCTCCCGGTTCCTGGGTGAACGAGCGTCTTCCTCAGTTCCCTCAATGATGGGCTGTAACATGGAAGCATAAGATGAAATAACCTTTTTTTTTCCCAAGTTGCTTTTGGTCATGGTGTTTATGGCAGCAATAGAAAGTAAACACAGACTGAGGTCAGTTACCTCCTTTATAGATCACCCTGTGAATAACTTGGGGGACTAATTTTATTAATTTTTTTATTCTATAGTTATTAGGCTGTTAAATATCATTGGGGTTCTTTTTTGATATATGTAGTATTAGTGTGTAGTATTTAGAACTGATAAAGTATATCCCAGCAATTCTAAACATTCTCACCAATTGGCTGCCTTTCTGAACATAACTGATACAGGATGTAGAAATGTTATTGGTTAGAAGTAGTCATTGTTAGAATAGGCTTTTGCTCTGAACACCTGAGTTATACAGTTGGTTCTAAATGTGGGCAAGTGATGCAGAATGCTCTTTGCCACGCTTTGGTGCAGGTCAGACATGACTTGGAGGTCTTCCTGCTGGTCTTGGCTAATGCTTTGTGGAGCAGCTGCCTTACCAAAGTCCTGTGCTTGGGACATTGCTCTAACTACGTCCCCTGGTATCTATTTAATGGCTACAGCTGTTATTTATGCCATGGGATATCTGGCAAGAGGCTTCATGTCTCTTCCTCCTTAGTGTCTTCTTTAATGTTATTCTGTAAAGCAGCCAACTGTGGGTTGTAAGAGTTGATGAGGGAAGAATGTCACACCATCAGCCTTTCTCTAGGGACCAGCTTCTGTGAGCACCTAGGAAGCCTTCAGAGTTACCCAGCTAATTTGGATGAAATGATGAAGTGCTTTGATCCTGTACTTTATTGTGGTATATGAGTAGCCATCAAAGCTATTTCCTCCATCAAAGACCCTTTTCAAACCAGTACAACAGTCAGTCATTTTTCAAAAGCCATTTAACTTAGATTACATCAGGGAATAATGCTAGGCCGTCTTGAAGCCCTGCTGTTTTCAGGGTCAGTCCAACAATTAGGAAGTAAGAAGTAACAGCTTGTATTTTATTTTTACTTAATAATCCTAAATTAATGTAACTGAATTTATGATTTTTTGTGATTATTATTTTCTACCTTATGTCGTCCTAGAATAAATAGTTCATTTTTGTTTGTTGGAGATAGTAAATTGCTGACTGTCTATTTGAAAGCATTTGAGTTTGTTCCACTCAGTTTTGATAAATATTGTATATTTCATACAGTGTTGTTTATTTTACTGGTGTTTGTATTTGTATATAGTGTATGTGTGTGTTTGTGTTTGCATATACACATGTGCACAAAGTGTGGAGGCCAGGGGTTGATGTCTGATTCTCAGTTGTTCTCCACATTAGTTTCTCATTGAACTCAAGTTCACCAGTTGGCTAAACTGGCTGCCTGTCAAACTCCATTGGTGCTGGGAATCTGAACTCAGGCCCTTAGGCCTGTGTAGCAGGCACATTACAAATTGACCCATCTTCTCATCCCATTTTACTAATTTATGAAAATCATAAAGGGTCCCATGTTAATGCAATGCTAAATTTTCAGTTTTCTGTTTATTTGTTTTGGTTTTTCAAGACAGAGTTTCTCAGTGTAGCCTTGGCTGTCCTGGAACTAGCTCTGCAGATCACACTGGCTTTGAACCCACAGAAATGTGCCTGCCTCTGCCTCCTGAGTGCTGGGATCAAAGGCATGCACCACCACTGTGGCTAAATCTTCAGTTTTGTGACTATTGGTTTCTAATTTTTGAAAGCCATTTTGAAATGATTTTGGAAATTTTGTTATATTGAATTACAGTGAGATTTAATTTAACTTATGTTTAGCCAGTGTAGTGGTTACTATTACACCTCTTGCCAGGAAGAGCAGTGAGGCAGCTCTCAGCAATGGGGATGTGCATGGAGGCCATTCACATGGCAGACTGGAAAAAACCAGATGGGATGGAACCAAGGCATAGACTCTAATCTTTCAAAGTCTACTATCAGACATTCTTATTTCTAAAGATTTCATACACTCTGAAAGCAGTGTCAACCAGCTGGGAAATAAATGTTCAATAGGAGCCTAGAACTGCGGAGAGGGTTCAGTGGGTAGAGCACTTGCTGTATAAACACCAGGACCTGAGTTGTAATCCTCAGGACTCTTGTGAAAACCGGCATGCATCTGTAACCATAGCAGTGTTGGACAAAGTCAGGTGGATCTCAGCTATGTCATCTAGCAAACTCCAGGTTCAAAAATAAAATAAACAGTTGGAAAGTGATAGAGGATGTCCATGCGTACATGGGCTAGGCACATTGAATATGTGCACACACATACAAAAGCAAGGGAACAGAAAATAAAAAGCAAATAAGCCTTATAAAACCCAAGAGAGCATACTTATTTATGTGATTTTTAAGTCCATATATTTGAATATACCACCATGAATAACTGAAAACTGACTCCATGGGATAGTTTGTTCATTTACACATTATAATAGAGGTCAAATTCCACTCCACACCACATACTGATGATAGCAGAACCTCCGAGATGCTTGACACTAGGGCTCTGATTGGATGCAGAGATCTGTTAATTATACATCCGTTTCCTTTGCAATTCTTGTTTGTCTTCCTGAGAGTCAGCATCAGAGCTCTTGACCTGAAACAAGCAGTGGGAACCAAAAGCTTAGAAATTTGCTGTATTTACTTTTAGGGTCATGGGATTTTAAAAATCATCATTAGTTCAAGAAAATAAAGAAAACAGTCTGTCCTGCTCTGCTCACAACTGTTGGTTTTGTATGTGAGAAGACACACACACATACACACACACACTCTCTCTCTCTCTCTACCAAGGCCTCAAGAGTTTATTCAGGAGAGTACACACAGACACATACAGTCTCTCTACCTCTCTCTACTTCTCTCTCTCTCTCTACCTTGGCCACTCGAGAGTTTATTCAGGAGAGTTCACACACACACACAGTCTCTCTCTGTCTCTACCTCTCTCTACTTCTCTCTCTCTCTCTCTACCTCTCTCTCTACCTCGGCCATGCAAAGAGAGTTTATTCAATAGAGTTGCCAGGCAGTACAGGAGCACAGAGGCAGAAGAGAAAAGAGACAGACTGCAACATGGTGTCTCCTTTTAAGAGAATGGGTGGGTATGGATTTACTCTCTATATGCTGCATTCTGCAGGCACCAAGTTGGTTTCACCAGGCTGCCGGGAATTTTTATTTTACCCAGAGCCATGTTGGCTTCCCCACGTGGCATGCAAGGAATCCTTACAACAACCATTTGTAGGCTCTGAACTAACCACAGTGCCCTGTAGCCACAGACACTTAAGTATTGGTTTAAGTGAACTAGCCATGCCATAGTCTATTACAAGTTCTCTGAAAATGTAAGTTTGAAGTTGGGTATTAAGATACAGTTTTCCCGCAGGCTCATTCCTCTGTGTGTGTGTGTGTGTGTGTGTGTGTGTGTGTGTGTGTGTGTGTGTGTGTGTCTGTGTCTGCGTGTGCGTGTGCGTGTGCTTGCCTGCCTGTGCCTGTGTGTGTGTGGTGGAGGGCAGAGGATAACTTCAGCATTGATCTTCAGCCATTGTCCCTGTTCCCTTACCCCTTTATTTTTGTGACCCGGTCTTACTGGCCTGGAGCTCACCAAATAGGCTAAATTGCCTGTCTAGCGAGACCCCAGGGATCTGCTTGTCTTTGCCTCTTCCATTCTAGGGTTAAAAGCTCATGACAACATGCCTGGCTTTTTAAGGATGGGCTCTGGGGATAAAACTTAGGTCTTGGTGCTTGCGTTGGGGTGGGGGTCAGAGTTCAGGAGGTGGAACCCAAGGCCTTGTCCATAAATGACAAGCACTCTGCTGCTGAGCACTCTCTCAGCCCCATTCAGTATTTCTTGAATGAAGAGGCTAGTTGCCAGCTTTCTCCAGAGCTTGTGCCTGGGGCAGAGGGTAAGGGCTCCTCCTTCATCAGGGTTCAGCCAGTTAATTGTTCTCCTGTGTGCTAGTTTTGTTTGTTTGCTTGCTTGTTTTTAAAATACTATCTGACAAACACCTGGGCTAACTGATGTAAAGGAAAGAGTGATTATTTTGGCTTCACAGATTTCAGTCTGTGGGCAGTGAAAAGAGTAAACTTAGTTCAAGAAACCCCGTTTTGTATTCTCGTAGCCATAGAGATAAAATAGTTTCACATTCCTGGCAGGGTCTTTCCCAGTTCTAGGAGAGAATGAGCTGAGCACTAAGGACACCTGGATGATCCAACCCTCAGGCAGTAAAAACCTACCAGCTACACCACCCAGGTGGGGTCCAGGAATGTTAAGCTGTAAAAAGTCCCTAAGCATGAGTTCATTCACAGCATAGCTGTGCCCTTGACCCCAAGTAACAACCCTGCCTTGTGGTCTTTGCCTATAAAAAGCTTGTGCAACTTGGGGAGCTCAACTCTTCCCTGCACCACACTTATGGGGTGCAAGTGCAATGCGGAGAACAAGCTCCCTGCCTGGCTTGTACTGTGCTGACAGTAAACCTTGCTGTTGCATTTCGGACATCTCTGTCTCCGGTGGTCTCTCTGGGTGATTGAGATTCAGGCATTACAGTGAGACTGGTTGCCATTGGTCTGGGAAGGGTGATTGGGCAGAGCTGCCGGTGGAGAGGAAGCGAGACACATGAAGGGGAGGTGCCAGGCATACCTTCTGTGACTACTTCCTCTAGCCTAACTTCACCTCCTAAAATTTCCACCATCTCCCAGTATAGTGCCTCCAGCTGAGTGCCATCCTTTGTCACATCCACCTGTGGACATGGTTCCATATGCAAGGTACAACATCCCAGATTTGCACTTTTAAGTTGTCTTCAGACTGGCTCTCCACAGATAATGTTGTGGGCTAGCCATGTGATATCAGTGGTAGAATGCCTGCCTAACAAGAAAGAAGCCCAGGGTTTAATCCCCACCACTGAATAAACCAGGCATGGTTTATTTTTTATTCAATACTTAGGTATAAAGACAGGGAGATAAGGATGTCTTTGGGCTGTTTACAGAATTTGAGGCCAGCCGAGCTTCTTGAGATCGTGTCTCAAAACAAACAAGCAAATATGCAAAAGGACAAATACATAGATAATATAATAGTCTTAAGTATGAACATTTTTAACCACTTTTATTCTTAGAATTGGTATCTAGAAATAAAATTATGTTCTAGAGATTGCATTATTCTTGATAGATATTCCCAAATTATTCTTGAGAAAAGTTAAGACATTTGATAGACCCATTACAAATATGCCCATATGCCTTGCTTGTTGCATTCTAGCTAAAAATTTTGTTATAATAATTTTTTAAAAACATATTTTTCTATTATGTATCAGGTGCCTCTGATAATTTGGTTTCAGCTGTACTGAGCATCTGTAAAGGACTGGTATCAGGCCTTTTAAGGGTATAACTGAAAATTCTGATTTACCTTATTGGTGCTGTATCTAAAGACCTAGGGTGGTTCAAGTGGGCCAGGTACTCCCAGATTGCCAAAACATTCCTTACTTTTAGAGACATCTTGGACCAAAGAGGAACTGGTGGGTCTCCTCATGGGAAGACAAGGTGCAAATGGGACTCGTGAGACCGTGGCAGCCAATGGATGAGTCTGCGTCAGATTGCTGTTTGTAGACTGATCAGGTAGCAGTGTCTGTCGCTCAGAGTCCATTGTACATTTTGAAATATTCAGGTTAAAACTAGTGAATTTATAGCATCTTTGAATATATCTAGTGATTGCTTGCAACCTTTTGTCTTATGGTGATTTCTGATGTGTGTGTGTGTGTGTGTCATAGCATGCCTCTGGAAGTCAGGACAAATTTAGAAGTTGATCCCCAGGCATGTGTAGCAAATATCTTTACCTGACCAGCCATCTCACTGGCCCTTGCTTATTCCTTTTCTTTTGGTTTGTTTTGTTGTTTGACTTTTTAAAAGGCTATGCCTTTTCACTTTTTCTTTTTCCTTTCTGTCCATTTGTTTGTTTACTTATTTATTTATTTTTTGAGGCAGGGTCCCACTGTGTAGCTATGGCTACCCTGGAACTCACTGTGTACATCAGGGTGGCTTAAAACTCACAGAGATCATTCTGTTTCTGCCTCCAAGTATTTAATTGTCTCTAAGGGATTAGAAGTGTGTGCCACCACACCTGGCCTTACTATTTTCTAGATGTGTTAGATTTCAGCAGAATAACTATATAATGTAAATATAAATGCTTGTTTGTATATGTATGTATATATATTTGTATTGCAGCATTAACTAATCTGTGTTTTTTGGCTGTGAGACTCATAACATGTTTAATATGTAGTTTTGTTTTGTCTCATCTAGCCTAGGTTAGTCTCAAATTTACTATGTACTGAGGATGTCATTGAACTTGTGATCTTTCTACCTCAACATCCCAATTATTGGAATTAAAGGTGTGTGCCGTCATACCTGGTTTATGTAGTTCTGGGAATCAAACTTAGTGCTTATGCATGCTAGGCAAGCACTGCTCCAACTGAACTGCTATACCTCCAGTCTAATGTGCCTTTCTGTCTATGGCTATACCACTCTGAAAGTGCATTCAAGAAATCAGAATCAAGGGATAAGAAGTCCTTCCTGGGGCAGCTTGTAATACCATGGAAGAGAAGAAGCAGACCTAGATTTGATTGGCAGTGTGCCAAGAACAGATTTGATCAGGTCTTCAATGTGTGGTTGATCTCAATCTCAATCCAGGTGTTACTGTCCACCCAGTGGGGCTGTTGTGGGAATTACGTGAGATAGCCATACATTCAGTCATCTTAGCTTCAGGCATATGGCTGTTTCACAGAAAGCTATTAACAAGGAACTGCAGTGAGTGGTCCATAGGTATGATATTATAAACTTATCTAAGAGAATATTTTTTTAGAAATTATAATTTGTAGATTTGGTGACATCTTCCCAAGTCAAAGCCTGATAAATTTTATACAATGAATAGATATCAGTAATTTTGGCAAGTGTGGTAGTTCTTATGAAAATTTTTAAGATTTTTCTTTTGTTTGTTTGTTTTTCAAGACAGGGTTTCTCTGTGTAGCCCTGACTGTCCTGGAACTCACTCTGTAGATCAGGCTAGCCTCGAACTCAGAGATCTGACTGCCTCTGCCTCCAGAGTTCTGGGGTTAAAGGTGTGTTTCATCACTGCCCAGCTTAAGATAATTTAGAAATGTAGGTAAATATGTGCTTTATTTATAGCATCAACAGTCTTTGAATCTATACCACTCTAATGTTAGTGTTCTTTTACTGTACTGTCCAGAAATGTGCAGATCTGAATTGTAGAGCATATTACAGATTTGAAGGATATTAGGTTGTTCAGGGATTTTATAATCATCCTCCGGCTTATATCCCTTCCTCTCTCATACATGTGCCTGTGGAGATCTAAGATTTGAATCAATTCAGCATTCAAGCTAAGGCTCGTGGCGGCCTTCACTTGTGCTCTCTTCACGGAAGATGTTTTCTTACCTTTGCCTTTGTGTTCTTCATTCTCCAGGAGCTGACCAGTGCGTTGGTGCATTTCAAACTGCATCTTTTCATCCAGATCTTCACACTTGCTTTCTTTCCAGCAACAATATGGCTCTTTCTCCAGCTTTTATCAGTCACATCCATCAATGAATGGCTTTTAAAGGGGTATGTCTAACCTTTTTATGGGTATTTTAATGGGGCAGCTCTAGTGACATTATTGTTTCCATGGCAACTGCAAACAAAGGAGAACCTGTTTTTATAAACACTGTCTGCTACAACAATAGAGTTTCATCAGAAGTTCAGGAAAGAATTGTTTAACAGAATCTTAAAGTAGATCCTTGTGCCTAATTTTAAGGTTCCAGAATGTATACTTTCTGGACATTTAAAATGAGGAGAGGACTAGAGAGATGGCTCAGTGATCATGAGTGCTTGCTTATTGCAAGCATAAGGACCTGAGCAAGCCTGTTATCCCCAGAATGGAGGATAGCTAGGGCTTGCTGGCCACTAGCTTAGTTCCAGGTTCAATTCCTGTCTCAAAAGGGAATAACATGGAGATTGAGAGTGTATTATACTGACTGCTCTCCTATGCCCCCTGTGCCTGCACAAACACATTCAGTCAGCCCCTTCCCCTTTTCACACAAGTGAGCATTGGAAGATGCTTGAGGAGTCCAGATCTGTCTGCATGGGCTTGACCTTGGCTAGCTCTATCTTTTCAAGCATGGACTGATAATGGCTGAGTGGAATGTTTATTTTTAAAATGCATAATAAAAGTATGTATGTGGTGCAGTTAATTTTTCACTTACTCTGTTTTATCTTGAAGTTATAGATAATTTAGCAGAAACTTTATTAGAATCTTTTCTTTCATGAAAAATGTTACTATGTGTAATGAAAATTCAGCAATTGAAAAATTAATTAAAATAGTTTAAACGTAACCTTGTTTCAGCATCATGTTATAGCTGTTAAAACACCGACCACAGAGCCCAGAGGTTGCCCTCTGACCCTAATCCTGGCACATTATGTGACTTTGAGTCACATTATCTAATAGTTTAGATCTGCATTTCCTGTATGAAATGAGGACAGCCACACTTTAACCACATACTTAATGATGTTGACCACATCAATTTTTTTTTTTTTGTACATGGCATGGTTTTTTTGTTATCTATTTAGCCCTACTATGTGCCAGGAATTATTCAGATATTGGAGAAAGTATAGCAGACAGAAGTGGTCCTGTGCTAGTGCACTGGCCCAGAGGTGATACTCAGAGTAGGTATTCAGCAGTTAGCTAGACACTATGAAAATGAGTGACGTTAGAGGGGAGTGATATGGTGGGGTGGGGTTTCATAGCAGGCTGCTGATGAACTCTGATTCTTCCCAGAGTTCCTGGGGAGAATGTTTTTGGCAAAGGAAACAATGTACAAAGGCAGTCAGGCAGAAACAAGCCTGGGGTGTTGTAGATAAGTTTAGTAAAGCAACCCAGTGGCTATATCCTGGTCATGTGGTAGAAGAACAATTGGATCTGGAGGTGAAAGGTAGCCAGGTGCTGGATACACAGCCCTGTCAGCCACAGCACTGTGCTAGGATCTTACTCTGGGGCTGCAGGAAGCTGCTGCAGAGCTGCAATAAAGGAAGCCTGCATGGGAATCTTCTGGATGTGATATAGAGAATAGAGGGGCTTGAGATGAAACTAGGGAGACAGGTATGAAGGCTCCTGGAATATGGGAGCACAATGAAGAAATAATGTTGTAGGATTGATTGTAAATTAGAGTTTTTGTGACCTTTGTATTGGGAGGCTGTGGCAGTCACTAAGTGATCAAGTCCTCAGGGCTAAGCCACAGTGTGAATGGCCACTTGATTTACTGACCTATGGGGACACTGATGGCCTGGGAGCAGAAGGGGAGATTAGTGTACTTCTTATCATAGTGCTCTTCTCTGCTTCTCATCAGGAGAGGCTGTGGATATATATTAAATATTTAATAAATCCTGGGATATCAGAGAGACAACACAATCAAATCCTAGACAGACAGTTCAGGAAATCCTTGATCCTTGAATACAGGGATAAACAGCTAAGTCAGTCACACACACCTTTAATCCCAGCACAGGGAAAGTCAGGAGTGGGATCAATATCCTTTATCCCATAACTCCAGAGACAGAACTTCTTCTGTTTCTGTGAGTTCAAGACCTTTAATCCTAATCTGGATGGGATAGGGTATATAAGGGCTCCTAGAAACCAGGCAGACACAGAAGAGACTGACAGAAGCAACAGGCAGAAGAGACCAAGACCAGGAGCGAGGCTGAGAAAGTTGCAAGACAGTTGGTGAGAATTGACGGTGGTGCTTCCTCTCTCTGATATTTCAGCCTTCCCCTGATATTTGACTCTGAGTCTCATTTATACAAACCAAATTCATACTACTACAAAAGGTGAAATGCTACATAATTAAGATGATATCATTTCAGAACAATGATGTATTGCTGTGTACTAAGAATTAGACAGTACTGAGCATCTCCTGAGCATGGGGCATGCAAGGAATAGGAAGATGTTCTTTATTTTTCTTCAGGGAACTCCCAATCCAACTGAATATGTTCAACATATATATGCTCTTTACATGTGCTTCTGTGTATTATATCTATATAGATATGATGAATAATAGGACATATCAGTTAAAGCTCAATAAGGTATGCATATGCATAGAGTAGAGGGCTATGAAATGAAGTTTAGTGAGAGATGTAAGATTTCTTTAGGGTCAGCCCAGCCGAGTCTTAGAGCACTGGGCTGAGGGATCTGGGGCTTGAGGCTGTAGACAAGAGTGCTCACAAAAGCATGTGACTGAGAGAATCAGGCTCTAAAAGGTGGTCATCAGAAAGAGCATTCTGATAGCATGGTGATGTTTTATGAGAAGAGTAGCACCTGTCATCTGTGTGCACAGGTGGTTTACCCCCCACCCCAGGATGTTAAAGGAGCCCACACTTGTTCTCCCTCATCTATAGAAATCTCTTCTCACAACCCTTTGGTCTTCCTTGGCCTCTCCAGTTTGAGTAGCTACACTAATGTGTTTGTGTTCTGGTTTGTTCTTCTGCTGCTGATAAACATGACCAGCATCAACTTGGGAAGGAAAGGGTTCATTTCATTATACTTCCAGGTTACGTTTCATTACTGAGAGAAATCAAGGCAGAAACTGAAGTAGAGGCCATGGAAGAATGTTGCTTACTGGCTTGCTCTCTATGACTTACCATGACTTTTACCTTACACAACACAAGCCTGCTTGTCTAGGGATGGTGCTGCCCATAGTGGGCTAGGTTCTCCTACACCATGTAATAATCAAGAAAATGCCCCACAGACAACTCTTTGGCCAATCTGATTGAGGCACTTCCTCAATTAAGGTTCCTTTTTCCAAGGTTGTGTCAAGGTGACAATAAGAACTAATCAGCCCAGTTAGCTTGAAGAAGTGAAACTACTTCAGAATCATGGTAGGTAAATGTAAAAGGGGGATTAGAGTCACTTGTGAACAGCTTGTGAACATCTGGACCTGGGTGACAAGTCAGGGGTGGTGGCAGCAGTCTCAGGGAGGGTGGAATCTTGGTTTTGGTGACCAGTTTATTTATAAGCAGCACATGGAGTCATGCACTACTCCAGAGTTCAAAGTAGATCATGAACTACTAGTAGAGGTGAAAACTAGCTCCCATGATGAATTCAGAGAGAAACCTTACTTTCTAGAAATTGAATGAATTTATTCTGGAGCTCTGTTGTATATCTCAGGGGCTGTCATTAATAATAAAGGTAATATTTACTTGATATGCTCTGCTAGCATAGCACTAGAGGAGGCTGAGGCAGGAAGATTGGGAATTTGAGGCTATCTTATGTTACATGGTGAGTTCAAGACAGACCAAGTCTCAAAAAACCAGCCAACTAATCAAACCAAAAAAAAAAACCAAACAAAGCTTCCCAGATTCCTTGTTCTTACTTTACTTTGAGTGACAGGCCTAGTATGTTGCCCATGCTGTCCTCTCCTCACTGTGTCTGTGTCTCCAGTGTCCTTGGTGAACTTCCTTCCTGATAAGGCCGTATTCTGCTCAAATGGTGAGGAATGTTCTTCAGGCTCAATCCTTAAATAACTGCCCATAGTTTGGTTTGCCTGCATGGAGTTTTTTCTCTATGCTGAGAAAGTAGACCTACTGTCATGACCATGGATGGCATGAACATAATTTAATAAAACCATTTAATGTAGATATTAGAATTCACTATGAGGTCTGAATTTGAGATGTGTGAGATTACATCACTGCCTCCAAAATAAGATAACCTTGCAAAAGGAGAATGTTGTTTGTGTTGTGAAAGTTGAGAATTGTAAAATGTAAACGTCTGTTTTTTTTTAAATATTTATTTTTATAACTGTATAAGGGTGTCAGACCTTGGAATTACAGATAGTTGTTAGCTGCCATGTGGATGCTGGGAATGGAACTCAGGTCCTCCAGAAGAACAGTCAGTGCTCTTAACCGCTGTGCCATCTCTCCAGCCCATACACTTCTGTTTTATCACGTAGTTTTTTTTTTTTTTTTTTTTTTTTTTTTAT
>PVIH01006962.1:0-38159 GCA_004025045.1 Sigmodon hispidus
GGCGCACTGACTTATTTTTGGGATCATACCTATTTGGTGTTCTGTATGCTTCTTGTATCTTTATAGGCATTTTCTTCTTCAGGTTAGGAAAGTTTTCTTCTATGATTTTATTGAAAACATTATCTGTGCCTTTGAGCTGGTATTCTTCTCCTTCTTCTATTCCTATTATTCTCAAATTAGGTCTTTTCATGGTGTCCCAGATTTCATGAACATTTTGAGTTATGGCTTTTTTAGTTTTACTATTTTCTTTGACTGATATATCTATTTGAGCCACTGAGTCTTCCACTTCAGAGATTCTATCTTCCAACTCTTGAACTCTGTTATGCTTGTATCTGTGGTTCCAGCTTTTTTCTTCAGATTTTCTATTTCCATCTTTGCCTCATTTTGTGCCTTTTTTGTTGCTTCTATTTCGGCTTTTATTTCAGCTTTTAGTTCCTGGCATGTTTCTTTCATAGATTTGTTCATCTCTTCCAATTTTTTCTTTGTATTTTCTTCTATTTCTTTAAGGCTTTTTTTCATATATTCTTTGAGAGCTTCGATGATCATCAAAAAGGAATTTTTGGTGTTGCTTCCTTCTGTTTCCTCTTCATTGCTCAGTTCAGGTCTTGTATTTGTTAGATTGCCACTCTCTTCTGGAGTTACCATGTTGTTCTTTGTATAATTATTTAATCTTTTGCACTGATGTTTGCTCATGGCTTCAGTGGTTCATGATTAGATGGCTCCTGTTCAGTTGTGGCACTCGGGTTTGTGTGCCTCCTTTCACCTCTCTGGTCAGGGTCTGAATGTACCCTTCAGGGACCCCTGTAGTTGTCTGTTTGCTCAGTTCAATGTGGTGGTGGGTAGCCATGCAAATTCCCTCAGCAGGAGCTGTGGGTATGATGACAGGCAGAGTTTATCAGCCTGCACTCCAGAGTGAGCTGGGACTCTGCAGACAGCACTTGGTCCAGGAAGCGGAACCGAAACCGATGGGAGCTCAAGACTCCCTCCCTGGCTGGGATATAGGCGCTTGGGCCTTGTGACCCCTCCTCACCTCTGGGCGGGGTCTGAGTCTCTCCTTCTGGGACCCCTGTAGTTGTCAGTTCCCTCAGTTCAATGTGGAGATGGGTAGCCATGCAAATTCCCTCAACAGGAGCTGTGGGTATGGTGACAGGCAGAGTTTATCTGCCCCCCCCCCCCCGCTCCAGAGTGAGCTGGGACTCTCTATTTTTTTCAATAGTAAATTATAAAAGGTCTAATATTTAAAATTTTATTATTTTTGAGAAATTTAAATACTAATGCTGTGTTTGCAATATTTCCACTCCACTTCTAACTTCTCTGTGTCTACCCTACCTTTTGATCAAACTCATGACTCTAATATATTTCTATGTATACACATGTAATATGATAAAAAAATTTAGTGTTGCCCATAAATACGTGTGTCTATGGCCAATCACTTGGGATTGGATAACCTATTAGGATACTCATTCCTGGAGAAGACTAATTTTCCCTCTCTTAGCAGCTGATAATTGACTGTAATTCTTCTGTTTGGGTTGGCCCTGTGATATTTCCCACATCCACATTGGGATACTTACTGTTGTAGTCACCATGCATATCCTTTTAGTTATCCATGGTGTTAAGATTTTATTGGTGCAGCTCCCTATTATGTATAGAAAAAATTATCTCACGCCAGGCAATGTTGTATTCTGGCCTTACAATCTCTCCTCAACTTCACGATATTCTCTGAGGCTTGGATGCAAAAGTTGTGTTGTAGATAAACCATCTATGAATGGACACCATGTGTGGTCAGTTTTTATCTGCATTTATACCAGTTATGAATGTCTGTGATGATGCCCACCACAAAAAAGCATCTTCATAGCTCACTCACTCTGGACTGATAGTTGGGTAATCTGCATGGGACTGAACTGGGACCTCTGAATTTTCATGACAGTTGTGTGGCTTGAGCAGTTTCTGGGGCTACTGGCAGTGGAACTAGAATTCAACCCTAGTGCATGAACTGGTTTTCTGGAGCCCATTCCCTGGAGAGGGATACCTTACTCAGTTTTGATATAGGGATTTTGAACACTTGAAGAGAAGAATAGCATCCTATTTGAATCCTAATGTGCAAACTTATATCCTATTCTCAGAATATGCCATAGTGTCAGAAGTATAGCTGATGAATAAAGTGATAAATTAATAAATAACATAATAAAGAAAAGTGTGCATGAAATAATGCTGAAAAACAGAAGAATGAAGCAGCCAGCAATACTTCCAGGAAGCTATTGAGAACCACCCTTTAGTACATGCCAGAAAATCATCTTAACATTAGTCTTGAGGCTTAAGAAATAAAATTTAGAGCCAAGCAAACATGACTTGAGCCAACAATTTTATTCCCCATGTCACTGATTGCCTCACTAACATCTCTCACTTTGCTGAATATGTGAAAGTATATTCTCATATACTAGAAAGAAACTTATGGTAAAATGATTGTAATTATTAATAAATTGTTATGATGTCTATGTATGGATTCATATTATAAATGCAAAACTGGCATCACTAATTGGGCTCAGTAGTTTATTTTTAAAAAATAAGAAGACATGAAATTAGGAGGAGGTTATAATAGTTGGGTCTTAGAGGAGTTGAAGGGTAAGATTTTGGGGTAAATATGACCAAAATACACTGTATACATACATAAATCTCTCAAAAATAAAATTAATTTTGAAAACCATAGATTTTTAATAACTTTAATATACTTATTTAATCAATATAATTAATTATTTAACACAATTGTTAGCAGACTGTATAACATACCTCTAGTTGTGTGTCACACATACTTTCCCATTATGAAGTGTCCTTATATGTGAGAAATTAAACGACCACAATTGTCTTCTTATAATAGGGCCATACTACCAGGTTCTATAGAAATGCCTGACTTCCATAGGTTTTCAGGGATATCTATAGGTCTTGCTACCTATTCAACTTCATAAACCCAACTTCCATTATATTTTTCTGATTATTTTCCCTTTGCATGAATTCTGATTCTTCAGTCCAGATCATACAGATGCTTTCTGCTGTCAGCCCTGAGCTATGCTCCAGTATTAGACACAACCTCCAGGAACTTCCATGTCCCTTGGTGTCCAACTCTACATTGATTCTACATTTACTGTCATGTCTAGCCTTGGCCCTGAACTGTAGGACTTCATCCAAAGGAGAATCAGGGCCATCTTTTTCCCTAGGAAGAAGGTCCAGTATATCAATTATTCTGTTCTTATGCAAACATTGGTCTGGGTTCTAATTTTCATACGTGTCCCTATCTATAATCTTTCTCTTGTTACACTTAAGCTGTCTGAATTTTACCTAATGTTCAAAACTTAATACAACTTCCAACTTAATACAACCTCAACACACTGACCTAGAACTAGTCTATTTGTAGTTGAATATCTTGAACACACTATCTACATTTGCTGTTTATCTTTTGTCTCACATTTTCATATTCTGAAGTAATGATGCTAAACATGCATTAGATTATTTCATCTTGCTAATTCAATGTTGGTGCAATAATGAGTTACTGTATTTGTAATTGTGAGGGATACAAATTTTAGCACTTCTGATTTACTGATATATTTTACACATGATAAGTTGTAGAATGCTGTAGACATTGTGTTTAGCAGTTTTGACCAAATTTTATTAAACATTGGCTTTTAAATCACAATTTACAATTCTACATAATTTTTTAAATCTTTTAGGAGAAGATGACAAATTCAGATAAGCTATCTCTTTTCCTTATCATTGTAGTTATAAAAATATACTATATTTTGAATGTTCTAAAGCATAATTAATAACTGACACAAACAATACTGTAGATAGTTTACTAGGCTTTTGGAAAATAGACCTAGAAAGAGATATTTGATTATAGAAGCTTAATATGGGTATAAGGTAAGGAAGTACCAGTACTTTTGGTAACACAAGGAGAATAAAGCAGAAAGAAGTCGTGTCATGGAAGCAAAAAGTAAGCTGGAGAAATTAAGAGGGATTCAGAAATTGGATAAATGTTCAGAGAACAATCATTTTATTGTTCAAATGCATTTTGGGTTGAGGTATGAATGAGTAAGTAAGAAATAGATCATAAAAGTGATCTTTATGGCCTAGGCTTCTTCCATGAAGCAAGTCAGTCAGTAAATTATCATGTAAAAATAATTTTCTATATTTAATCTTATTTGAATACCTGTTTTGACTGTATACAAATGCATTGTATACATTCCTTGTGCCTACTGTAGTCTAGAAGAGGTCTCTAGATCTTTGAAATTGGAGTTTAAGCAAGTTGTAAGCTATCATGTGGGTAATGGGAACCTACCTGGGGTTTTCATCAAAAACAATGAAGTGTACTTAATCACTGAGACATTTTTCAGCCACTAATCAGTAGTTTAAATTCTTAAGTCTATAAGACCAGATATGTATGATGTGACTTCATAATTAGTTAAACATAAGTGGATAATCTACCTTTATGTTTTATGACCAGCATTAAGTTGATAACACCTCTCATATCCCTTGTTCTGTTAGTGGTAACCTTTCCTTTGTCCTAAGCTTAACCAGCTAGACTTTACTTCTCATCTGGATTTATATGACACGCCACATGATTTCTCTCTTCATAGATACATAATCATCACCTCACATCTCTGGAGTATCTCAACTGTCTTTTCATCTTATCTGTACATCCATTAGTGCCTATAACACCTTCTCTGAATGACCTCATCAGAAGTCATATTCTAATACACCTCGCTTTCCATAATTTTAATATGATGTTGTATTATTTATATATAGTAACATTCTACTTTTATTGTTCCTCTTTAAATATCTGGAAAGAAATACTGCCCTTATCTAACACTATCATCAGTTGATAAGATGTTTTCATCACCACAAAAAGGACTCGTTGTAATCTATCATATTTTCTTCTACTCTCAGCATTTGATAATGTTGAACCTAATTTCCATATCTATAGTTTTTACATTGTCAGATTATTTAAATGGAACCCTATAATATGCCTCATGCATAATGCCCCATAAATCTATTCACTGGATTCGATTTTTTAATTATTTCTTAAACAAATCACAAGGAAGTGTTGGAACATCTGTTTCACTTCTACTGTACAATTGTTTTTACACTATTTATAAAAAGACTATTCTCTTCCACATTGAATTATATTTGTACATTGAAAATAATAATGTACACAAATTAATATTTACCTTTTAGTTTAGAACAGTGAAATACAATAATTGTAGATTATATGAGGACTTAAATTTCATGTCTATTAATTTATAACTACATTCCTTTAGGTCATTTATTACTAATAAGTGCTCTGGTTTAGAAACCAATCTGTGCTTACAGTGTACAGCTACTCAAGTTTGTCTAAGAATTCTAGTTACTAATAAGATACCGTTATCTACTAACAAGACATACCAAACATTTTTATTATTTGGAATATTTTAAAAATATTTGGTCCCACTGCTAGGGGCCTCACAAACAGATCAAACCACACAACTGTCACTCACATTCAGAGGGTCTAGTTTAGTCCCATGCAAGTTCCCCAGCTGTCAATTTATAGTCAATGAGCTCCCAGTAGCTTGGATCAGCTGTCTCTGTAGTTTTTTTCATCATGATCTTGACTTGACTTTTTGGTATCCCTATAGTAAGATACCTTGAGGCAAGGTGTAGGAGTTTGGTCCTGACTAAATTTGATATGGCACTTTCCTGATTCCCCAAAGGAGGCCTTACCCCTTCTGAGGAGTGACTGGGAGGTGGGGAGGAGCAGGAGGTAGGGAGGACAGGCAAAGGGGAAAGGGGAGAAACTAAGGTTAGTATGTAAAACGAATGAGAAAAGATTAAATATAAAAAAATCTTTCTAAAAAATTGTTAGTGTTAGTTTTGTTAGTCTTTGTACAATTTGCTAATATTTCCTCCTTGGTTATATTGGAAGCCTATAAAAGTTAGGAAACATTTTTTTCTACCTCCAAAAATGAGTCACAAACCACCTGCATAGAAGTCGTATTCAACGGTGGATACACAGAGGATGTTTGATTCTTAAGACCATGGAGAACTGGATTACTGATTTCATAAGCAAATTCCTACTCTGCCACAGGCTCAGTGAGGTCAAGATTGTTAGAACACTAAAGCTTCCTTGAACCACATAGTTCTTCATGTTATCCCCATGTGCTCTTTTGGTTAATGGGATTTAAAAAAAAAAAAAAAGAGAGTTTTTTTTTACATATCTACCACTGCTCCCCCTCTCTTCCCTTCTCCCAGTCCCTCCCTCCCCCTCCCCCAACCCATCCCCAATTTATTCCCTGGTCAATGGGATTCTTACAAATATGGATCTTTGAATGTTAGACCATATATTTTATAGCATAATGTTCTTAGTAAGCTATTCTACTTAATGAGATGTTGTTATCTACATTCCCATAACCTTAAGTTCACATAAAATGCACAAGACATCAATGCACACACCAAAGGATTTGGGTTATAAAAAGGCAAGAGCATCCTCTTCTCATGGAACGTACCAGTGATACTCAAAATGAGTCATTCAAAGATCAATGAAAAAAGACTCAATTTCAAATGTATAAAATACTTTATTTACTTTGAATAAAAAACAAGTTTTTTTTAAACAGGCCAAAATGATAATTTTGTCATTTATAAATTGGGGCCAATTCACCTCAAAAGACCTTTACATATCCGAATGAGATAATAAAGTGAAAGTAGTTTTCAATCATTACCATTCTATACAAATATATGTAACTGTTTTTAATAAGAAACAAAGCCAACTTTAGGAAAAATTATGTTGCTTTTTGATCAAAGAAAATGACCCTTAGAGACATTTTACTCCAAACCAACCCATGTCCTACTAAAATATAATATCACATGTCATCCCACCATGTGCAATGCATCACTTTATATTAAATAAGCCTTCTCATCTAAAGTGGAAATGCATCAGAGAAGAGTAACAATTATATTCACAGATTAGAATGAATAGTTTTCAAAGACTTCATATAAAGGCTCTGGGACCTAGGCCATATTTTTTACCGTCATTCTCTGTACTCTTTGTGATTATGAATGACATTGTAATTGATGTCTGGAAAACTTGAAAAATAAGTGTACACATGAGGTTGGGGTATGGATCATGGATGGAGGTCAAACAAACAAACAAAACAAGAATTTCTTTTTCTAGTCATTCCAAGTTCAACCCTGTGACTTGTAGACATCAGAAGTCTATTTCCCTGAAATGGCACAAAGAACTACATATGTTAGATGCATAGTTGGCATGAACACATTTCCTTGAAAATATCACAACAGTCAAGACAATGAACAGTTCTACCATCACCCCTTAAATGTCATGAAGGCTCTCTGATGATAATCCAGCTAGGTATCAATCTGTGGGTATAACAGAATATAATTAGGCATCATTCCATTGACATTTCTTCTTCTCTGGTTGTGTTTGTTTCTATCCTAGGTCATTGGGCCATAGATCCTCTGTCTTGCGGTACTCTTGTGCCTATTCATCATTTGCATATGGGAGAGCTACTGATGTTTTGGGGGATTAATCTTGTATTCTGACACTTTGCTGAAGATGTTTATTAGTTGTAGCAGATCCCTAGTAGAGTTTTTGGGTGAGGGGTGGAAAGAGGAGAGGAAGGGGAACTCTGGTTGGTATATGAAATTTAAAAAATGTAAAAAAATAACTTGAAAGTTCTATATTGAGTAGGTAAGGAGACAATGGTCAGCCTAGGCTTGATCCTGATTTTAGTGGAATTTCTTTGAGTTTCTCTCCATTTTATTTGACGTTGGGTACTCAGCCTGATATAAAATTTCATGTTATATTCAGCTATGTCCCTTGAATTCCTGATGTCTTCAAGACTTTTATAATGAAAGGCTTTTGGATTTTTGTCAAGGGCTTTCTTGACATCTAATGAGATGATCATGTGGCCTTTCCTCTCTCAGATTGTTTATATGGTAGATTACATTGATGAATTTTTATATATTGCACTACCCATGAGTCTTTGGAATAAAGTAGTCTTGATAATGGTGGATGATCTTTTTGATGTAGTCTTGGATTTAGTTTGAAAGAATTTTATTGAATATTTTTGCAGCAATGTTCATGAAAAAAATTGGTCTATAATTTTTTTTCTTTGTTGAATCTTTGTGCAGTCTGGGTATCAGGGTGACTATCGCCTCATGGGAAATGTTTCTTCTGTTCCTATTTTGTGGAATAATTTGAATGTCTAATAACTGGTGTTAGACCTTCTTTGAAAGTCTGAAAGAAGTCTATGCTAAAACTATCGAGCCCTGGACTTTTTAATTTGGAGACTTTTAATGACTGCTTCTATTTACTTAGGAGCTATTAGTCTATTTAAAATGTTTACCTGATTTTGATTTAACTTTGTTTTATGGTATCTTTCAAGAAATTTGTCTATTTCTTTTAGATTTTTCCATTTTTTTACTACACAGTTTTTTGAAATGTAACCTAAAGAGTATTTGGATTTTCTCAACCTAAAGAGTATTTGGATTTTCTCAGTGTCTATTGCTATATTCCCCTTTCCGTTTCTAATTTTGATAACTTGGAAATTCTCTCTCTGGTGTAAGTTAGATTGGATAAGAGTTTGTTTATCTCGTTGACTTTCTCAAAGAACCTACTCTTTGCTTCATTAATCTTTGTATAGTTCTGTTTCCATCTATTAATTTTAGTTTTCAGTATGATTATTTTCTGCCATCTACTACTCTTGGGTGGGTTTGCTTCTTTTTGTTCTAGAGCTTTAAGGTTGCTTTATGAAGGCACTCAGTGCTGTAAAAATTTCTTCTTACCACTGCTTTGTTCCATTTGTTGTATATTTATTTTCAATGAATACTAGAAAGTATTTATTATCTTTCTTTATTTCTTCCTTTACATAGTAGTCATTCAGTAAAGAGTTGTTCAGTTTCTCTGAGTCTGTAACAGGCTTTTTGTTGTTTCTGTTGTTGAAATCCAGATTTCATCCATGGAGGCCTGATAGGATGCAGGGGGTTATTTTAATTTTCTCATGTCTGTTGGGCTCTGCTTTGTAACTGAGTATGTGGTCAATTTTGAAGAATGTTCTGTGAGGTACTGAGAAGAAAGTGTATTCTTTTCTGTTGAACGGGTGAAATGTCTTGTACCTATCTATTATATCCATTTGGTTCATAACAACTGTTAGCTGTGGTATTTCTCTGTTGAGTTTTTGTTTGAATGATCTGTCTGTTGATGAGAATGGTAGGCTAAAGTCTCCTTATTTTTGTATGAAGCATGATGTTTGATTTAAACTTTAGTAGTGTTTCCTTTACAAACAAGGATGCCCTTATCTTTGGGACATAGATGTTAAAAATTGAAATATTATCTTGGTTTATCTTTCTATTGATGTGTATGAAGTGTCCTTCCCTGCTTCATTTGATTGAATTTGACTTAAATTCTAGTATGTTAGATGTTTGAATGACTACTCCAACTTGTTACTTAGATCTCTCCACTTACCTAAATTTTCCGTTTTCAGAATTCTTTCAGTTTTTGTTTACTGTATTGCTTCCATTTTCATTTTCAGACCTTGAACAGTTTTATTTATTTGTGTTACTGTGTGTTCTATTCTTGGCTTTCTTGGATTTATTTAAGGGATCTGATCATTTTTTTGTAAAGAATTTCCTTTGTTGTCTTTATTCAGTTGGTTTTAAGGCCATTCTCTTGTGTTTCAGCTGTGTAGGAATAGTCAGAACATTCTGTAGTTAGATGGCTGAGCTCCCATGGTGACATGGCTTTTGTTGACTGTCTTCTTATACTGGGGTTTAGGCATCTGGGCTTGGATGATTCTGGGTGCTAAACTTTTACTTAACCTTTGTGGGATGGGTGTTTTGTTCCTTGGTTTATGTTTTCTCTTTGGTCTTCTTGCCTAAGCAGCCTGTGGTTCAGTAGAAGGTTTCCATCCAAGATTCGGGCTAGACTTCTGATGGCCTTGGTGTTTGTCAAACAGGAGGTTTCTGCCCAAGAGGGCAGCTTTGGCAGCCAGAGTGGCCACTAATCTTGTTGAGTTTCTCTGGGTTCTGGATGCTGGTATAGTCTCTAGTGAGACAGGGGCCCCCAGGGTGTTTTAAATTCCAGACAAAGCTGATTAGAATTTAATTATGATTTCTTTGAACACATACAAAAGTTTGTATCAGAGTTAACATTGTAGTAATCTTGAGCAACCCAAACCAACTTTTTCATAGTTCTTAACAGTATGATTTGGTTATGTCTCCAGTTTCTTGTCTTCCTATAGTTTGGTCCTGGGCTTATTTAGCACCAAGTATGTATGGGTGGCCTAACATTTTCCATAAAATTTTGAAAATATATTGGTATTAGTTTCTTGAATATATGCTTTTCTTTCATAGACTCTGCATCTCTTGTATCAATCTAGTTAAAATCCACCTAAACTTCCTGGTGCATTACTAATTTTTTTATAATTAATTTTTTCATTTTTGCTACGGATTGTCTTTTATCAAATTTAATTGCTTTTTTCTGATGTGTCTAATTTATATTTCACATCTTCATGTGTATGTGAGGAGTGATGCTACACACACACACACACACACACACACACACACACACACACATACATAAATGCATGATTGTGAAGGCCAGAGGAACACCTTATAACCTTAGATAGATTTCTTTTTTTATGTTATGTTAAACATTTTCTTTCCTGTTTCATTATTAAAACATCTCTTGCTGGGTCCTGTGGCTCATTGATTAGGTGATTCTGGTTGACTAGAGATTTGCTTATTTCTCTCATCTCAGTACTAAGATTGCATATACTAGCCACACAATGTCAATACTACAGATGAAGCAGGTCCTCACAAAGTGTGCCAAGCACTTTCTTGATTGATCTTTCTCCTCAGATACCTCTGTCTAATTTTCATATTCATAAATTTAATTTTTTAAAAATTAAATATTCAATTTAAAAATATTTTTCTTGGTTTAACTTTTTCAGCATATCAAGGGATGTTATCATCACATCTTAAAGCCATTCTCTGTTAATTATAACATCTGTGTCTAATATGACCATTTTTAATAGTTGTTCTATCTCTTCACAAGGGAGTATAGTTTTCATGACTTCTTTGCAAGCATGATAATACCTCTTAAATGGAAAAGAGAAATTATTAATCTTGTCATTTAGTACAACTTTTCAACCTTGTCTTGGTTTTGCTTCTTCTCTGAAGTCACTGAAAGTCATGTAAATCTTTCTCTCACCCACCTTGGATAGTATTCTGGGTCTTTTCAAGTAGGACTAAAATCATTCTCTCTTATTTTCCTTTATCTGAAGGCCAAAGGCCACAGACTGTATTAATCAGCCTACTTTATTTGTAATAGATTAACCTTATATTGAAAATCCATTTCTCCCAAAGTTCTGGTAAACTCAAAATGATGAGTAGATGAATTCTTAAAATAGCATTTTAGATACCAATGTTCTTCCCAGGGAGTGTCTGGTTATAACCTAGGTCCCACAATGTTTATAGCCAAATTATAGCCAGGAAAAATTAATACAAAATGACAAGTTGTTTCTTAATTACCTTTTCTTCGAAGTGTCATCATTTTTGCTAATTTTCCATGTGTCTACAGAAATATCTAGTGAAAAGGGGATGAAAGAAATCATCTACCTCAGGAGCACTCAACCTTAAATGAGACATCCACAGCACACTCTACCCACCTAGGACCATCATCATCAATGACAACACAACATAAGATTGTAAAAGTGAGAGGTAATGATAATCTGCAGCAAAACATTATTTGACAGACATGGCAACCCTAAAAATACATGACTTCACAGCAACTGTGCCTGCATACAAAGGACCTCCACAAGATCTAGCCAGATAGAACCCTAGAATGGACAGAGGAGGGTTTCATGAAGCCCTATTCCTACTTGATGAGCCTTTGACAACTGTTGGAGCTTCATGAAGGACTCAGTTTGCTTCAGTGATGTATTTTCAAAAGGGCTACCCATGTTTGTGCAGTTGATTTTATACCCACATACATAGGGACTGCCCTTCATACAAACATACAAAATATTACATGTAATAAGTTTCTGGTCCAGCCTAGTTCCAAGGTTCAGACCTGCCTGCCGCTGCTTAGGCCTCTAAAAATGACTCAAATGCTTATATTAATTACATTCTGCTTGACCTCTGGCTCAGGCGTATTGCTAGCTAGCTCCTGCCTCTTAATTCAACCCATTTCCCTTTGTCTGTCTTACCATGTGGCCTGAGGCTTACCTGTGTTACTTTTACGTGTTGATACTTGGGCAGCTGGATGGCATCTCTCTTGACTCCACCCTCTTTCCCCTAACTATGCTCCTATTTCCCTGCCTACTTCTAAGATGCCTGCCATATGCTCAAGCAGTTCCTTTATTTCACAGCATACAGAAAGATGTCCCACAGCACATACAAATGAACATAAAAATAGAGAGGAAAAGTAGGGAGATATGGGAGGAGCTGAGAAGGGAAGACTAGGGAGTAGTTCAGTTCAAAACACTTTACATGCATGTAGGAAATTCTCAAACAATAAAATGTTTTAAAATTTATATAGTTGGCAGCTATGTCCCAGGCACTGGGAAGGAAAGTGTGGAGTTCATGTGACTACTAGATAACAATATTGCATCTTTGTTTCACTTTTTCATTATAGTGATACTTTACAAAAAGCTTTTGCATGTATAATTTTCTTTCTCTTGTTATTTAGTGTCTATTTGGGGATTGTTTTAATATAGTCCATTTTGTAGTTGTGGTAAACGAAATTACTCTCTGGAGAGAGTAGTCAGCAAATTCACTAAGTGAGACTTTTCTAAAACCCAACCAGTGTCTTGTGATACCAACATGTGTATTTATTTGTCTACCAGGTAATGCTATTCTCATGAAAGAGAATAGAGTCTGGCAATTATTATAGCCACGTCAAACTTTTTTCCTAAAATAATACACAAGATGATATTTTATAAAGGCTTAAAATATAAAAATATTAAAAATTGCCATATGTTTTGTTAGCTTGTTCTGTACTGACAATGAGGATATTTGTTGAAAATAATGTAAATATGAGTACTAGGAATTAATGATGTAATTTGTGAGTATTAGGAATCCTGAGACTGTATTAATTTACTTGTGTCTGACTTATTAATAACATATTTATTGGGGTAAATTAATCATTTATTTTATTTGAGCAATTTTATTAAGACTGATAGTATAGAGAACAAAGAGCTAAGGCAAGCAAAACCTGCAGATGAATAGGTAAAAGCTATACTGTTTTTTCTGTGCCACATTTTAAGCAACAAAATACTTAATAAATACTTCATTTCAAATTTCTATTCAAAAGCAGCAAGACTGAATATATTTGTTAAAATTATTGTCCTCATGTCCTTAGAAACTTGTTTCTGATATGCTCTAAAGAGGCAGAGGTGGAGAAATTTGACTTCGTTTTCATATAAACAGTTTTTTGGGGTTTAGACTTTCTTGGCAATCAGGCCAGTTAAGTAGTCACTTTCCCCCTCTTTGGATTACTTCAATGTTTCTATTTCACTGGAGAGAAATACAGTTTAACAAGAGTCCCGTAACCAAAGAAACATCATCCAAGTCTCTATGTGAGGGTGAGATGTACCAACCATTACAAAACCATGCCAAAGTTTATGGAAAGTTGCACAATGCACTCCATAAAACAAATTAAATATGTAAAAATAAACTGCCAACTTAATGAAATTGTTAAAGCAATCAGAAGTCTCAGGTTGGACTTTCTACTGGTGTAAATATTATCATCCCTCTAACGTGTTCCAATGGTAGAAATAAATTTATACACAACTATTGCCAATAGAAAAGCTATAAAAAATGAGTTACATATGCAATTATCTTTTTACCCACATTATTGGATGATATTACTAAATATGTGTAGCTAAAGTAACTAACACTTTTTGTAAGATTCTATACAGTTTAGAATAATTTATGAAATATATGTATGGTCTCCAATTATATAAAAAGTGAGACTCATGAACAAGATATAACAATTAATAATTTTAAAACAATAAAAAGATGGTATTGCTGAGATATAGTAATCAACTAAGATGAGCTAATTCATGACCTGGTTACTGCCTTCAAATAATTTCCAGAATACTCAGTGCTAGACCCTGTATGCTGCAATACCCACCTTCCAGGTAAGATTCACCTACCGATATAATAGTGGCATGACCATAATGGAATTTAAAAAGTGCTCTCTGATTGGAATTGAAGTCTGCTTGACAGAATGGAATTCCATGACTGGCACTGTAATTCAGTTTAAATGCTCATGGTTAGGGAAGTCTTAGCTTCCGGTTAAAACCTGCAATAATTATTTTAATGAATGGTCATGCTAGTAAAGAACCTTCTACCTATTTGGATTTGTACCTTTAGACAAACTTCTCTTAACATTGGTCCTGAAGCCTCTTTTAGGAGTGAAGAGCAATCAGAGATTTATAACTAGTTTAAGGGCTGAGAACAAGAAACTGAGTGTTGAGCCCAAAGCAAGATATTTGTCTCTATGTTTGTCCTACAAGCCTCAGGGAACATATAGCATGATAAGGAGTAAGGATTATAGGAACTGAAGAATAGGAGTGAGTGCAATGAAATGCTGTCTTCTGAAAGTGACGTGGCAAGTATGCCTATGAACGCCTGGCAGGCATAATTAACCGCTACGACTGGCATAAAATCCAGGCAATTCTGGCACAAATAAAAGAAAGAGAATTTCTAGATCTCACCTCTTACTGAGAACTATTGGTAGTTGATAGTTCCTGGGGTTTGAAAAATCACTCTTTTGAGGATCTGGCCACTGGTAAGATTCCTTTGCTTAGTGAATGACTCTTGCCAAAAATACATTTTTGTATAGTCCTATACAAGGACTATATATGCATATATGGGCAGCACTAATTAGATATAATGGGTTTATTTAAAAACATTATGTTGGGAAGTAAATGGAATCGGCCAATCAAGGAACTATGAAACAAAACAATGAACAAAAATAATTATTTGTCACCTTCAGTGGTTCCTCTCAGGTATTTTCATAAAAGGAGGGTAAGAATCCGACTAAGAAAATGATATTTGTTATCTTGTTCTATTCAGGAAATGAAAATTAAGAAATTTCATCAAGCCCTGTATAAGATCAGACTTTCTATGTTTCTGCTTGTCTGCTTTTCAGTTAGTCTTTAAGACGTGTCCATGACATATCACACTCTTGCAAGGAAATGAGTATAAAGCATTGCTGAAATTGACGTTATCTTTTATCTCATATTTCTCCTTTCTCCTGAAGCAAAGGCAATTCTTGTCAGCATAATTGCCCTTACAGCAGAAATTCTTTATCTTTTGTTTCATGGCAAATTTTGAGCATATTGTCACTCACAGATCTTTAGTTGAAAGACCCCCAGATTCTCAAGATGCCCAAGTTGTTGTTTTCCATTTTTATATTTTATATTCTGTACCTTCAACAAACCATGGCAATTTAAAAATTATTTGCATACCAATGACAGTCTGGAAGGCATTTGTAAAGAGGACAAAATAAAAAAAATATTCAATCACAAGTTAGAAATAGTGGATTGTGTAGTAAAGAAATAAAAGTTTGAGAATATTTAGTATGTATGCAAGAATAAATAAAATGTGTACTAAGTAAAACTTTCATTCAGATGTTTAATGTCTGTAGGAACATTAACCCAGTTTTGATGTTGGGGTGAGGAAAGTGGATCTGCCAGGAGTGGATGCTGAACTAAGCCATATTGGGACCTTGGGTCTTCCTGCCCTTGCTGGGGAAGAGACAAAATAATGTGGAGAAGAGAGAATGACTGGAAGGGGTGGAAGGGGGAAGAGAGCTTGACCAAGGATGTACACAGATAAAAAATATGAATTTATTCACAATAAAAAGAACACCAATATAAGCAATTTAAAAAAATAAAAGGATAAGTATAGGATCCAAACAAAGAAATTCACAAAAAAATTAATAGAGAGCCAATTCTAACGATACATCTTTGGTTAATATTAAAAATAAAACACTATAAAGAAAAAAAATTTACTGAGTTTTAGTTTCACTTAAATGTATCTACAACATTTCTATCTCATATATCCTTACTATACATCCTGGTCACATACAGAACTTTTAATGCATGATTTAGCCAGCATACCCTATTCCTTGTCTGCACTTTAAGAAAAAATATTCTTTTTCCATTGAAAGATGATGGGTGAATAAAGTGATTTAAAACACACACATACACACACACAGAAAGAATATTTATTATTTATATGCAGAAGGTATTCTAAATCTAGACTTCCTGCACCTGTTTAAACCTTACCCACTTGACTCTTTTCTCTCTAGTCATTTACATTAACTTAGGATTTTCATACATGTCTGCCAAGTAACATATATTTTTCTAATTTGAATGCTTCAAAATAAGCTATTTTCCTTCTTACCTTAATTTCATACCTTAATACATATTAAAGAATATTTAATTGTATATCTTCTATAGTTAAGTGTATTTAGTTATCTAAGTCTATTTTGCTAAAGTTTCTTACAATACTTGCTACTTATTGTATAATATAACACTGACTTATGCCATACATTTTAGCTTAGAACAGATTACATGGTCAAAACAATGGGACCTGTAAGTTATGGACTGAAATTGAAAAAAAAGAAAATAAAAATATTAACATTTTTATCTCCATGAGTTGGTTTAACTCTAGTATTTGTACTCTAATGAAAAATTAACTAACAAATATAGAAATAAAAACCTTGGGTAATCCTGTCTGCCAAGCATGGCTACAACCAGTTCATATTTCCGACTAAGGTAGTTTAATTTGCATGAAAATTAATTTTCATGTCTTTTAACAATATGTTGGCTGAAATTAACAGCAGAATTGTGGGGGACTTTGTGAAGAATAACCATTGTCTTTATTTCTAGTTATAACATTAGTATTTCCAGAACAATCCATTCCCAGCATATAAAGTGCTCTACTATAGAATGACACCAACAAGTTTAGTTAAAAAAAAAAATATGTGTTCACATGAACTTCACACAAAAAGTTTAAAGTGGAAAATTCATTGCCCTGCTCTCATCTCATGCACTCCTATCCTCATGGGTCTGTGATGAATGTCCTCAGAAAAAAACTCTTTAAATCCATATGTGTAGTACTATGTGGGATGGTTTTAAAAAATTATTTTAGTTATATGTACTATAATTTATTCTAATATTTGCATCATCAGATGTCTGACCAGCTGGAAAATACAACTTTATTTTATAGCTATCCCTGCCTTCTATTTAAGGAACCAACGAATGGTAATCCAAAACCAGACAAAATTGTTCTAAAATAAGGCTTGTGTATGTTCTGACTTCTTCACAATTTTCATCCCTAGGGCTTTCAGTTTTGTCGTTGTGACACGTATGAAGACAACCAAATCCAAAATTGTCACTCCTCCTATGGGTTGTTTCACTATATCTATAGTCTAAAGGTAACGGTCACATTTAGTTTTCTATTCAGCCTACTAGAAGAAAAAAGTGACTCTAGGAATAGTTTAGACATCCATGGAAAAGGAAAAGATATTAGATCCAGTGATATGTGCAAGTTTGCCAATAACCTCAGATATGACATGCTGTCTTCCACCATTTCCCTTGCAGTCTTCACCATTTCTGTTTGAGTAGTTTCCATTTGGCCTTAATCATGAGCCCTCACTCTTACATGCTCCCTTCCTCTCCTCTGTACCTCATGTAAGTTTCTCTGTTCTGACTCTGACCATCTACATTGCTCTATCCAATCTGAAAATCAAGCATGTGTCATCATAGCTCCAGCTGTGGAACCTTCATCCAGCAAATGATAGAGGCAGATGCAGAGATTCATAGCTAAGCACCAGGTTGAGTACCCAGTCCAGCTGAAGAGAAGGAAGAGAGATTATATGAGCAAAAGGATCAGGACCATGAGGAAGAGACCCACAGAGATGACTAACCCAAGCTACTGCAAGATCATTGACTTTGAAATGACAGCTGAGCAACCTGCATGGAAATAAAACTAAACCCTGCAAATTTAGATGACAGTTGAAAGGCATGGACAGTTTTTGGAGCCTCTTGCAGTAGGACCAGAATTTATTCCTGGTGCATAAACTGGCTTCTTGGAGCCCATCCCTACAGAGAAACACTTTACTCAGCCTTGATACTGGGAGAGGGCCTGGATCCTACCTCACCTGGATATGCCAGACAGAAATGACTCACCTTGGGATCCTTGCCCTCTCTGGGGAATGAAATGGGGTTGGAGGTAGGAGGAGGCTGAGGGACAACTGGGAGGAGGGAAGGGAGGGGGAGCAGTGGTGGATATGTGAAAATCTTTTTAAATAAAAAAAAAAAATCAAGCCTGCACATACATCCCATATGCTGGACAAAAGACTTCAATACTCCGTAGGAAGAAGTCCCTGATGCAATGCTCAGTGAGGGTATGGTTCAGTCTTTATTTTCATTGTTTACAATTGAACACAAACATCTGTGCATTTCCTCAATTTCAATTTTTTATAATTTATTTGTAGTTTCAGTTCTGGATTCTCAAATTTTTACATATGCTGACATAGTGAGTAGAGCAGAACTTAGGATGGCAGATGCCAGGTTTCCAACTATAGCCTCAGCTATAATTAGATAAAATCAGGGAGATCCACATTTTGTCTTAGACCTTACATATGTGAACTTGGATGACCCAAGTACAATCTCTAACCTCCAAGTACACTTAACTTGAAAGTAGAACTAATACCTCTATTAACGTCCATGAGGAGGAGATTATTATAAAAATTAAATATGATATTATAATAAATGTATAATCTAATTTTACTTCCAAGTTAAAAAAATCTCAAATGATAAATTTTGGTTAATCACACTATTATTTCTTATATTTAATGCTATGGATTCTTTCTGTTTTTATATTAATATTATAATTGCTATGATTTAATATTCATTCTTCTGTTTCTTTATAGATTTAAAGATATTAGATTGATAAGAAGCCTTCTGTATTGTTGTCTAATCAGGTATAACATATAGATGACACATAAGAAATTGATTGGCTATGTATTGGTGCATAAAAATGAACTGCTTATATACTCAGGACAGACAAAATATTAGGAATAACTATTTATCATAAATCACTAAGGGTTATAGCAATATGTATTTTCTGTAAGACATTGTCCTTAATGAAGACAGTTGATTAGTTTTTTGGAAACCTATACTTGAAGTTGACTCAAGTCAACTTCTATAAAGTGATACATTCATTAAGTAATTTGAACTTACAATGCCATTAAAATGTATTGCTTAATACCAATGTAATAATGACTTTATTTACAATTTAGAAAATTTAAAATTGATAAACTGTGAATAATCTTTTGTAGTTATGTCAGTAGCTATTGGAGTTTATTTTTTCCCTTCAGTACCAACAACTCCTGTTATGTCCACTATAATTGCCAATCCCACTTGGGAAACGACAGAAGATGAGATTTGCAGAAAAGGACCAATCACAGGGAGTGGAAAACAACCACCAAGGCATGAACATATGCCTTTCTTCAACATTCTGAGCTCTTAGGTACATAGAGCACACCCAAGTGACATTGCTCTGTTTTCGTATTTCTGACTGCATCTGGGAGGAGGAATACACTGGCTGCCCTACATCCTTGAATACAAGGCAGCAAGAACTTGATGAAATTTGATGTCATTCTAACTTGTCTCATCCTAAAACAAATAACATAACATCCAAGAGTTGTGCATATTCTCCCTCTGCGAGTAAAGCCTGGGGTGGGGAAAGCCTGTTTGGCACAGGAATGGGTTTAATGGGAAAGAACAATATTTTGCAAGACAAGGGATCTGGGGAAAGCACTGAAACCACACCTCTGCCTCTTGACATTTCAGTCAACAGAAGGACTTCCCATGGGGACTGCATTTTGGAGCATCTGAGCTCTTGATGAAAGCATAAAGTTTCTTCAGAGGGTCTGTCACAGGGCTAGTAGAGTTCATAGCATGCTCAAAGAACAGTCTGAAGAAAAAGCTAGTGTTCTAAGCAAATGGGAGCTCATCTAGAATAGATGCTGAATGCCTCATTAGAAATTATATCATCAAAGTAGACACTGACATTGTCAGAATTCCAGTGAGAAAGAAGATATAGAAATATATGCCCTTGATAACAAGCAACACAGAAGCAAAAGAACAGATAAATTTCTCAAACATTGTACAACAATGTTTCTTCCATTTGAGAGAAATTACCAAAGAAATACAGCCTCTGAGCAGCACTCAATAATCATGACATTGATGTACTTTAAAAAGTAAAAATAATGAGACAAAAAACTTAGAAATCCTTCCATCTCCAGGGAAATAATTATGCATCATGTTATTTTATTTTAATAGAATTAAAAGTAATATGAATACCATATAGCTAAAGCATCCTGTTGCAGTTTTAAATGAGATTATTTATGAATTAACTTCTTGAGAATGGATATTATACAAATATTTAATCAGTCTACAAGCTTATCTCACTGAATGAATCCACTTTTCAGGAAAAGTGTGCTGGATTTTGGTTTCTCATATCTATTTCCATTTTTCTATTAAGAATTTTTCTCTTGATAAATGTTTGGATTTCTTGCCATTTAAATATTATTATATATTTAATAATAATAGAATTATCTTACTCAACATCCAATATGAGCCTTTCCAAAAAAATAATTTTTAGTTCTCTAGTAAGTTTGCTACAGGCTGTAATGTCAAGAAAGAACATGTATACATGTATTTTTTTTAATTTATCAAATAAAGTCTTTTTATCCATGCATTCCCTTGCTCCCCCTTTCCTCCCCCTCCCAATCCCTCTCAGTCAGCCTTCAGCCTCCCCCCTCCCCATATTTTTTAATGGGTCTCCTTCTCATTATGTGTTTTCTTAACCTCCACCATACTCACCTTTCTGAGTTGACTATGCCTTTTAAAGTCTGGAAACAGAAAACTAAGTCTTTCAGAATTAGACTGGATTAAAGGGATGAATTGATGTTGAGAAATGTGTTCCCTGTGGAAAGAATATGTTTCAACCCACCTCACAGGGACATAGCCTTTAGCACTTACTTCTGTAAAAAAATAATAATGGCTATCAATTTTTAAATTTTAAGTAAAATATGATTAAAAGAGTAGACATTGTATTTATCTGAGCCAATGGGCTATTTATGAATTTCAGTACTACAACACAAACTATATGAGAGATGTTAATAAACAGACTCTATATTTGCTAAGTATTGAATTTGTGTGAGGTATTTTATAAGTATATATAAGTATGTAACAACTGCTCCACAAGTACTTCATAAAAAATGAACACAAGTTTGAAGTATATCTTAATTAAAATTAGGGAGTTTTACCTCATCATTGATGTATATTTTAGACTAAGAGTTGATGAATGTCATATATAAAACAATAATCTATATGTTTAACCTAAATGTTAAACAGGTCCAGATTCAATGTATGACAGGGCCTCTTAGAATAAGTTGAAGAATCTAATGATGAACAATGAAGACTCATAATATGGCATTCCCTCAACATACCTTCAAAAATAATAAAACCTTGTGTGTCATTTATACAGGATGTTTATGTTATTTATATTTTCTTTGAAAATGAACATTTACAAAAGAACCAGAAATTTTAAAAAAGACTAATAACTCTTTTATACACAAAAATTTATTTATCACTTGGATAGCATTCTTTATAATATTATTTATTGTATCTTTTTCAAATAAAGACTGATCTCTACATATAAGTTTTTTATAAGAATTTAATGTAAATTGTTATTTTAATTTTGTCAATAGTAAAATTCCATAAATCTTTTTTCAAAAAAGCAGCTTTCAGCTTTACCATAATCATGAATGATGTAACTTTCAATAAAATTGATGACATACTCTAGAGGTTGGTGACAAGGAGAGCTGCTAGAACAGAAAAATAAGAATTGCAAGAGCAAACAACACTAACAAGCAGCAGTTTGGCCAAAAGTTAGGGTTTTTGACATGAGATAAGTTCATTACTCAGAGAGATTCCCTTTCAAATCCTTACACTCACACTTCTTAGTTCAGAGGACACTGGCAGCATTCCTTTAGTGTATGTGCCAATTTTCTTCATATCTTACCAACATGCTCCTGCATGGTGATGTGGCAAAAAAAAAAAAAAACACTGAGGCTGGAAATGCAGATAATGAGGAGCCCTATGCCTGCTTTGAGAGCTAATGAGAGTCCCAGAGGAGTAGCCATCCAAACCCAATGAAAGAAATTAAGTTTTGATTCAAAACTTCTACTGAATTAGAGGGAGGAAATCAATGAAGTAAAATTAATGCTGGCTCTCACTGATGCCAGGACCCAATTTGAACTGAGGACATGGCCAATATGAGGACATCCAAATGTACCAGATGTGGGTCCAGGTTTTCTGGAATAGGGAAATTATATAATTTGTGGACCCTCTCTTAGGACATACATTTTAAAAACATGTTTATACAAAATGCACATATGCATTGAATAATATGCAGTGTTCTGTCAACCCTGACACCATGAAGAAACCACATGCAAGTTACAGGGCTGAAGATGGGTTTCCTACATTTTACAATATTGTGAATTCTAAGAGATAGCTGTATAATAGAAGTAATACATGGGTTGGATGTCAGACCTATACTCTGGTAACACAGACTACAAATGATAGGGTACTATCTAGACTTCTAAAGTACAGCCAGCATTAATTTCAATAAATTATTTCTTTCTCTAATCTTTTTGTATTTAATATAAAAAAATTATTTATTTTAAAAGATAATGTGTTGAGGGAACTCTAGGGTCAAATCCATAGTAGTTTTGTTTGGTAGGTTTCACTAAGATAGAGAATATTTTCATAAAGTTATTTGTAAGCACTTTATAACAGATATACATTAAGCTAACACATAATCCATCTATCCATCAATTCATTCATGTATATTGGTAATAGCATATATGTCCCATATGAGGACATGAACTCTAGGTGCAAATTATCTTGCAGGATCATATGTAAGAAAATATTCTCCAAATTGAAATTTTGAAAGAGAAGGTAACATTAAAAGGAGAATGTAGATAGTGATATAGCCACACTAATCTTCAACAAAACACTAAGAGGGCTGTGAAGATAGAGTTGGTATTTCTTTCCAAATCTTTCTCATGATGCTGAGGATGGAACCCATGGTTTTATAATGTTAGGAAAGCACTGTGCCATTGAGCTCTGTTTCTAGCCCAGATTCACTATGGTTATTTCTCCTGAGTTTCAGATTTGGGTGTGATGTTTTAAATTACTACATTAAGATTTCATGATGTAGTTGCTGCCCCAGAAAAGTAAATATGACTGCTAAAAGCTTGGTGCTTTTATGAAAAAAAAAAATGCTAAGGCAATTTTTGGAGAATGATGAAAGACTATGGCTATCTACATAGTTGCTATTTCTTCATTTGAAGCTATGGAGCTACAGTCTGTGCTTAGCAAATGCCTTACATCTTGCACATTTACTAGCATCATCTAGAAAGAGAGCTATCTAGTGATAATGAGTCTAGCATATCTTGTAATGGAATAGCATCCACGAGAAAGGCTAATGGGGCAACCTAGAGCTCTGTTTCCAGCTAACCCTTCCTTCTTTTACTACTGAAACTACAAACTAGCGTCATGATGCTTGAGATCTCCTTGTTCATCAATTTATCCTCTCCTTAGTGCTTCTACAAGTAGAGTTTGTTCATAT
Organism: Sigmodon hispidus; assembly: GCA_004025045.1. Classification (NCBI taxonomy): domain Eukaryota; kingdom Metazoa; phylum Chordata; class Mammalia; order Rodentia; family Cricetidae; genus Sigmodon; species Sigmodon hispidus. The sequence goes on from PVIH01006962.1 coordinate 23,767, forward strand.
GCACTGCTAGAGATTCCTATCTCTGAGTTGTGTGTGCCTGTGGCTTGGTGCCATTCCCTTACTATAACCATTGTATTTATTTATCGCAAACACTAGGCAAAGGTTTCAGCAAAGACATGGGAATGGATAACTCCATGTCAATTGCATCCTTTCCATTCCCATCTGTAAGAACATCTTCTTGAGGATGGCTGATTTATTTTAGGATCGTGATTTCTCTTTCTGTGTTCTATTCTTTGATGAATTCATTGTGAAGGATATGGACAACATCAAACTAATCTAAACAGGAAGTTTACTATGTCCATTGCTAGAAGTGTTCTTGTTCTGGAATCCTAGACCTATAATGCTCATTTTTGAAAATACAAAAAAAAAATTTAATCACATTAAGAAAGCGATAAGTGGGACCATTTCTATATTCACACTTGCATCCTGGTCTATATGGTAGAATGCAAGGAAGCAGCACCATATATAATTTTAGGCTCTGAAACACAAGGCATATTGAAGGTATGGAAGGCAACCAGCTTTATAGTATGTGAATTCAATTAAGTAACAGAATAATCACTGCTTCTTCCATAATGAAATAGGGAATATTGGTTTCCTGGTAGACTGATGCAATATTAGGGGACTCTTCATTGTCCTCTTTTGCTACCTATATAGATAATTATGGGAATGGCACTTATATAAGCTTTCAGTGAATGGGAGTCCACACATTTAGGGGTACATTTTTTTACATCTATCTGTTTTCTAATAGCTATTCACTTATTAATGGCCACTGTGACAGTCTGAGAGTTTTCAGTGACAGAGGAACTCCCACTTATCAGCCACAAAGTACAGCAATTATGTTTTTTGATAGATGTTTTGTGGTGGTGAATGCACTAATTAGAAAAGCAAGCAATTTTATATTTTGCGATCTCTCCATAAAACTCCAAGTATCACTGGTTGATATTCTTTTGTCCAGTTTTTTAAAATTTAACTTTGTTAAGTTCCTCTGATAATTTGTTCAACATTCATCTTTGCTATTGTGATTCATAGTCTTAACAAAGAACCATTTCTACACCTACAAAAAATGTACCAAAAAACCCTATGTCACTCAGTAATCTGGTCACATCACACATAATAAAATCACCAATAATTGAAGTATAATTGTAAAATAATACAATTCATTTTACTTTTCACCACATATCTCAGATAACTCATTGCTTAGTGTACATTGGTATTTTTCTGTGTTCCAATTTATTACAAGAGTCATATGCAATAGAATAAGGGAAAAATCATCAGTATAAGAGTATTGGATGCCATTGGCATCTAGATCCATCAGTTATATATCCAAGTTTAACCTCAAAATATGTGCTCAAACTTTTTAAAAAAAACTCTCAGTGCTGATTTCTCATAATACTGAGTAGGTTGAATATTTAGCCTAATGAGTCTGACAGGACCCAGGTCTTGATTGGCAGCTCTGATATTTAGTCTGAGATGAAAGTTAACAGAGAAGAGAACATGAATATCCTTGGGGATATCTGACACAAGTTTGTAATCTTTCATGCAAATGATATAACACTGTCCCTTAAAATAGAAATCTGTATTATGATTCCCCTGTTGGAATATTTTTACATTACAATTTTAGCTACTCCTATAATATCTGCCATATTGATGGCCCAGGTGGTAAAGCCATATTGAGCATGATAGCTGTTCTCATCAGTAAATTTTCATCTAGCCCATTTTCTGTCAGGATGATTCTATGAGCTGTTATTTTATCCAAACTTTTCTGCCCAATTTGAAAATCTCATCTAAAACGAAGAGAAAGAAACCAGAAATTAAAATGGATTATTTTCATATTAATAAATGCTTCCTTATCAAACTTTATATTTTGCCCTTGTTGATCACATACTCTCTAAATCCAAGCCCGTATTATGCTTTGATTTCATATTCAGATTTTTACTGCATAATATGGCTGGGTCCCACAGATTCCGTGGATATAAATAATCCTTTTTGACTTTGGTAGTCCCAGAACTTCCATAAACGAAGTATGTTGTGATCGTTTCACTCAGTTCAATAGAAAGATGGGAAATCAGGACAGATTCTGGAAATAATACATTCTCTTTTGAAGAAAGAATGACTGAACCTCACTCAAGTCCTTTCAGCTATAAGAACAATAGACCATTTCTGAGGAGAACTTGATGACTTCTGCATGCTAAGTAAGCCTAGACCTCAATATTTATTAAGATTAGTATCAAGATTATACTAAAACCACATAAATCTAAAAGAAAAAAAAAAACACCCGTAGAGTATCCTTTCTTTTAACTGGTTTCATAAATAATTTTATACAGAACCTAGTGTTGATTGAATGGTAAAATAAATATTATGTTTTTTTTTCTGGTCTGTTATTTTCTAAAAGATATCAGCTATTTCTGAAAAAATGGCTACCCTGAAGCAGAAGAATTTTATTTTAGAAGGAAAAATTAAGGAAATTGACTAAGTGAAAAAGTAGCTCGAGATAAGACAGAACATTTTTATATTAAGTGTAGAGATTTTTTTTTTGTACTTGAAATAACTTCTCAAAGTGGTTGATTATTTACAATATCATAGAATCATCGTCATGCTCCTTAACTTACAGGCAGGCTTTTGTTTGTGCCCTTTATGACCTGAATATGTGAACTGCTACCTGTGTAGCAGCTTCCACAATCATTGCTGTTATTTCATATTGCAATTTATGGGGATTGTCTGTGTGCATGGAAGTTGTGACTTAGAATACCAAATAGGATAGGAGCTCAACTAGAAGACTTCACTGACTGTTTCTCTGTGAAAACTATGTAAGTTAGTTATTTTATCCACAGGCAAGATAGCAATGAATCAAGACTTACTTTTTTCAGGATGTTAATTCTTTTTGTTTTATTATACATTTGTTACTCTTGGATAAGTCTCCATTTATAAACCTACATTTATAAATGTAGATATAAGAAAAAATAAGAATTTTCTAGGAAAAAAACTCAGAATTTTCTAGTTAGAATTCTGTACATTTGCAAATATATTTCTTTTTAAAACTAGAAGCATTAATGTTGGTAAAATGAATGTTCTACTTCGCACAGATAAAACTCATTACTCTGTAATATATTCCTAAAAATCCATCTGTCTTCAACACTGACAATCTCCCTGACTCTGACTTGCCTTTCATGTCTAATTTGCAAATAAGATCTCTCACTCTCTATAACCCGTGCAGACACCTGAGCTGAATGTGACTTGACTTCCTCTGCCTCTGAGTCTCAGTAGAATTCATACCAACTTTGGCCACCCCAAGGCTAAGAGATAATGATTCTCTTTCTCTAAGACTGAAATTTAGTATTCCAGACAGGTATCACTCAGCTCAGTCCTCCTAATGAACCACATTGCCCTAGAGAGACGTTCTGAGCTACATGATTTTCATGATGAAATTCTTAACAATTGCATTTTAATACATTTTAAGCTGATTCTGGCATAGTTTTTTTTAAAGTCAATGCTTAGCAAATATTTTTACCTCTTCTGTATATTTATATAACTTATTAGTTGCTATTGTTTTTATCTACATTAAAAACAGTTGATACTTTGGTAGTACAGAGATATCATTTTATCTGTTATTTCTTTTCCTTGGTTTTCCTAACCATTCCCTTGACATTATTGTGTGATAATTAAAAAAATTGCTTATGTGTGTGGGAATATGTACATGTGTGTCCAGGTGCCTGAGAGTACCAGAAGTGGGTGTCAGATTCCTGGAGCTAGACTTAGAGGCAATTATAAGCCCCATACTTGAGTTCTGAGAACTGACCTCAGGACATCTGCAAGAGAAATCAGTATTGGCTCTTAAGCATTAATCCATCTCCCCAGGCCTTCCTTCCTTTTAGGAGGCTTATCTTACCATCTCTGAATAAATTTGCTTAAGATCACTATTTGCCTTCCTCACTAGATCATCTTTGCTCCTTGGTTAAAAAAAATAAATATCTTTGGAGAAATAATTTATCATATACAATGTCATTCTCAAGTCATCTCAATGACATGAGATGTCATTCTCAGCAGGACTATAAATATACAAATTATGCGTGAAATTGCAATAATTAAATTTAATAAAACATTGTAAAAGTCAGGGCAAAATATCTTAGAATTAATTAGCATAATATTTGCTAGTACATTATCTGTTCTCTATTTTTGTATTAAGTGAACCAAGCAATCAATTAATACGCTTGAATGAAGAGCTCTTAGCTCTAATGTTTTGTCACTGCAAAAAAAGAAAAAAAAATCACAAAATCTCAAGGTTGTGTTTTTAAAGATACAAAGGAAAGTCAATATTCAATTATTATGTCTCTGTTTACTTTGTAGTGACGTAAAAAATGTAGATTCTAAGGCAGTTCTTTCCTTTCTCCATTGTTTTTCTTCCCAAAATACCTCTTGCTGCAACTTCTCTGTAAATTTATTTCATTTGATACTTTTTATAGGAAGTTAACTTTCTCTGTTCTGTGTTCTCTGATGAACTGGGAATCCTATAGCTCCTGAATTTATGCACTGTCAACCAAACACTTACTCTTTATAGAGACAAACTAAGACAAAATTTATGAATTCTGCACACTTAGATTGAAATTTAATTAGTGCAATTCACTAGACAGAAGTTCTTTGAACTCAATTTTCTTGACTCCCCATGACATCATCAGTCTTTCCTTAATATTTTGTTATCCACTGAAATTATGAGACAGTGGATCAACTGATGTCGGTTTTTTTCTTTCATTTTACTTTAAATCATGAATAAAATTTAGGATCCAGCAACTGGAAATTACAGAGAACACACTAAGCCATATTAACTATTCTTGTTAGCAATTTTTTATCACTATACCGAAATGTCTGAAAATTTAGAGCATATAAGAAGAAAGTATTTACTTTGGCTTTATAATTGAAGACATTTCAGCTAATTGCCAGTTGGTCTTATTTTGTGGACCTAATTCCAGGTAGCCCATTTCGATGGAAACAAGTGATGGAAGAATGTTGTGTGTTTTGTGGCAGATAGTAACCAGACTGGAAATGGCAATGGCATAATCTGGTCCCAGCATACCCTTCTGTAGAATGCTACTAGCTGTCTCCAATGAATAGTCCTAATAGTACCTCCAGCAAAGGACAAAGTCTTTCAAACATGACCTTTAAGGTATATTAAGAACCAAACAATAGAGTCACCTAGTCAAAGAAATCATTTGCTTCTGGTGAAGCTCCATGCACTCATTCCTTCCATGGTAGTATTATTGATTCAGAAGATTTTGTTTGCGTTTAACAGATAGAAAGATAGAAGATTAAAACAGTTCCCATGAGACGAACATAACATTGAGAAAGACATCAGCACATTTCTATTTGGGTATATCTCACTTGGGCAAAGATGGGTACATTTTAGGATGTCCTGTGGCTAGCAACTTCTTTCTGTTTCTTTAACAATAGAACTACAATCTAAAATTTTAAATCTTTATACATTGCTAAAGAACTTAGGCTGACTGTCCATATTATGTGTCCAGATATATTGACTACTAATAGCCACAGGGTCAATATCATGTGTGTCTCAAAAGGAACTGATTTAATCTTCTGTCTGTTAGAAGTGTCCCTTGATTCAAACAAAAACCTTTTGGGTAACTGCACTTTCTTATATATGAGTAGATAATTTTCAGGAAAGTGTGGCATAGATAAGGTATGTCTGATGTGCATTCTTAGTGAATCTACTCCTGTGTTATACTGACATCATGAATTGATCATAAAGCACTGGTAGTAATGAGAAGTCAACAGCATATAAAATATTAGATACAATTACCAATTAATTTCTGGTAGAGCCAATCTTTGCACCAGTTCTGGTAGTCTCAAACATTCTATCCAAAGCTCCATAATGAAATCTTGGAAAGATAAGTTTTTACAAAATATTAAAAGTCTTTGACACACTAATTCAATAATATAACTTCAGTAAGCTCACTGAAAAATAGTATTTACCTGCAAAGAAAATTTCCCCTTCTGTCATTTATGTACATGTTTAATGTCCATTAAATTCTGTGTCCAGGAAATATAAGTGTCAATAATACAATAAGAATAAAAATGATGTTTTTCTCAAATTAGAGGGCAATGTCAATAGCCAGTTTATATTGGTAGGGATTTGGGAGGCACTTGATTTTACTACTGTGAACAGAATATATTTCCACACTCAAATTAGAAAAAGCAGTCACTAAGTGTTAGCCGTGACACCGGATACTAGCAATCCTGATTCAAAACACAAGCATGAGGACCAGAGTCCAGATCCTCAGCACCCATGTGAAAACCCAGATGTGGCTACATGTACCAGTAATCTCAGCACTGAGGAGGTTCTAAGAGAAGGATCCCTAGGTCTTGCTGAACAGCCAATGACCTAGTTTATTAGTGCCAGGCCGAGTGAGAAAAACATTTTGTAATAAATAAGGTGAATAGCAATAGAAATATATTCGATATTGACTTCTCTCCTATACACACACTCACACATACACACCCACCAACTCCCACAAGTAATTCAAAAGTAATTGATAATTATGTCATCAAGGCTTTGTTTGTGTAGTGAGGATTTAGAAGCAAGAATTAAGTAAATGTGATCACATTTTAAATGTATATTGTGTGTGAGAGAAGGGGGTACATGCATGTTGTGAGTGTGCAAGTGAGAAAAAAACTTATGAGAGTTACTTCTCCACCATGTGGTTTCTCAGAATTGATCTCAGGTCTCCAATCTTGAAGAAAAAGCACCTTTACTTGCTTAGCTATCTTTTCTGCCCCAAGTATGGTGAACTGTTAAGGATAATCCACAATACTTAAACATATCTTAAGTGCATATAATAGCAAAACTCAGAAATACAACACTACAAAAAGCAAATGCTAGTGATGATTTTTCATGAAAGCTATTTACATATGAGATATTCAAAATATTACATATGAATACAAATACATACAAATATGTATGCATACAAACATGTCCACATGTAAATTCATGCTTCTGTATGCATATATTTACATATAATATTTGAATAACTGTTTCTAAGAAATTTGAACAGGGACTAAAACCCTGTAGGAAAAAACAAAGCAAAACTAAGCAAGACAAAGCAAGGTCTGTCTGAAGATCAGAAGTGCTAGGTATCAAATTCTTCCTTCTCTCCCTCCTCTACATTTATGTACACAAAAATTTTATTAAGTAAAAGAATGTCATTCATGTTGTAAATTCATTGACTATAAATATAAGAAGATTTTACATACCCCATACTAATGGCCACCATTTGTTGCATGGAATGCCCTTGAATATGTTAGTAACAAAAATTCCAAATGTATAGGAGTAGAACAGTCTAGTGGACTGACTAGAATATTATGAAATGGAGGAACGTGGCATTAGAAATTGTATATTTTAGGATGCTATGGATTGTAGTAAGTGGGATACTGTGAACTGAAAAAATGGAATGTTATAAATTGAAGGAAGTGAGACATTATAAATTGGAAAAGGAAGTATTATAAAGTGAAGGGTATAGAATATTATGAATTGGAGGAATTGGGTGTTATAAACTGGAGGGAATAGAATATTATTGTTTTCTAAGTTCTCTTTAATGTTTGTTTTGGACTCTCGTCTCTTTTTCCTTCCTGTGTCCTTTCTTCAAACATTCCTCAGGGCCATTTTTGCACATGAACAGATAAAGAACTAGAGAAGAACATTTTATTGTCCCAGGAGCACTTAGATATACTTGGCAACCACCAAGCTTATAGGCTTTTATGAAAACACATAGGAACATTCATTGAGAAATCAAATCAATCTAAGCCAGAATTGTTTTGTGGACCATTCACATACATAAAAGGAGCAGACAAGCTGTGCCTTAGGTCAAGTGTTAGACACTCATTTTTATTGTGTTCTTCACTATGAATGCAATTCACCACAGCATACCCCAGAGAAAGGTCTATTGCTTTTTTGAAGCCAGATCTTATAACGCTGTCCCTAACCATCAGCTCTATGGTTAGGAAGCTGCCATAAGTCTATATTTCTTCATGGTTCTTTCAACTTGTTTTTTATGGAACCTTGCCTCCAGCTTAATTGATTCCCATGTGTGTGTGTGTGTGTGTGTGTGTGTGTGTGTGTGTGCGTGTGTGTGTGTGTGTGTGTGTGCTATCTTGACTCCCACTCTCTCACCCATGGGAAGACATACTGAGTGGTGTGGCAATTCAGAAATTGTATATGTACTATAGAAGTAAGGGAACTGGACCACCCTCACCATGCCTTGGCATTTTGCTGACTTTTATTTTTATCTATCCTAAAACCCTGTTTCTGAACTCTTTTGTATTCTACACTCTACTTCTTAGAAACTTATTCCTGTTTTTAATTACTTCTTACATGTCACTGATAAGACTATCAAAGGTATTTTCCTCTACTCATAACTAGAATTATTTCTTAGCATGCTGATTCATGTTATGTTGGACATACCCTGGGAGAGAAAGGAATGAATATTTATTTTTATAACCATTTCAGAATAATACTCATATGTCTTTTGAGTTAATGATAAATAAATAAATGAAAACTAAAAACTATAAAAGAAAGCACAGAAAAAGCCTCTGAAGATTTTCCCCATGAAACATTATAATATCTTCAATGTTCATATCTTTGAAATGTCACACTTTTTCACTGGTAACCAACAAGTTGACATGGACTACATTTGACCACAGTTTCTGAAGGTAAGTCCAGTGATACCGTACAAATTACATCTAGACCTTTAAACTCTTACTCCAGTGAAACTGCTGCTGTGTAAATATATATACATGTATTTGTAAATATATATATATCTGTTTTAAGACTGTCATGTTCTGAAAGCTAGCCACTTTTAGAGGCTACTTGGAGAGAGAGACACTGCCAGCTATCTTATCCATTCCATCTAAGGTACTAGACATTTGAATGGCGCTATCCAACATCTGCTGTGACCTTTCAATAACTAATTCAGTCACAGACACTACTTAATTCTTACTGCAGACAAGTCAGTCATAGCAAAACAATATTATATTTGGCTAACAAAAGCTCTATGAGACAAATTTCCTAAATCAAAATTTATTTTGCACATGATTTGATTTATGTCTATGCCACATATTATATTTAGTTCTTTGCTTTTCGCTGGGACTTTTCTTGGGAAATTTCTCATATCCATAATTGCATGGTATTTTTACTGTGATAGGTAACCTTATAATAACATGCTGTCTTTATTTCCTCAATTAAAATCTAGGGATCTATTTCATAGGATTTATTTCAAATTAAGTTTAATTCTGGCCAAAATTAGTGAATTAAGTAGGCCTTTTCCAATAAGATCATCTTTACCAGAGTTCTAAAGCCTGAAATAATCACATAGTTTATTGGGGAAAATGCTTTAACACTAGCAATTCTTTTTTTATTTTTTTATTACCATATTTTATATTGTCATACAAAATAGTGGTTTTCATTGGGACAGTCTCCTACAAACTTTGTATCCTCTGAACCCATTCTCCATTCCCATTGCTCTGTTACTGACTGTGAGATTCTTCCTCTACCCAATAGTCAGGCCCCTTTTACTTTCAAGTCATATATAGTCTATTGAATTTTAAAGAAATTAATAAATTAATCTACTAATCTTATTTCCTCTCCTCCCAGCTCTTCCTTGAGAGATAAATTTTTCCCTTTCAGCATCTCTTTTCTACCTTTATGACTTATTTATTCACACCTACGCGCACACACACATATATATATACATATATATATATATATATATATGTATATATGATGCAATTGAATGTGATGGCACATGCATTCAACTGCAGCACCAAAGATGAAAATGGAAGCAGATTTATATCACTTCTAGGCCAGCCTAGTCTACAAAGTGAGTTCAAGGCCAGCCAGGGTCCTACAGTCAGACTCTTCCTAAAGAACAAAAATAAAACAAGATCCACTTAAGAGAATGTGATCTTATGTTTTCTAAATGTAGAATTTTGGTAAGCATAACAATTCCTAATTCTATTAACTTTTATCCAAAGATTATGTTTTAATATTTCTTTGTGGCTGAATAAATGCTTTTCTAAATACATACTTATTAAATGTATATACTACATTTTCCTTAATTGTCTATTTATTAATAAACATCTAGACTGGCTTCTTTTCTTAGTTCTTCTGACCAATTCAGAATTAACCATGGATATGAATGTGAATCTGTGGTATGTTAGCCAAAAGTACTTTAGGAAGAAACTCTGGAATGCTGGAGCATATGGGAGTTCAAATTTTAGGGTTTTGAGAAAAACTATACTGATTTTCAAAATGTATATATACAGTACTTTACACTCCCACCAACAATGAACATTAAAAGAGATTTTAATCAGTCTGCCTATGACAAAAGAATAAAGCAAATGTATATTCTGATAAATTTCAAGTTTGAAATTAGGGTTGTGCAGAGTTTAATTTCTGTTTCAGCTCTGTACTTGCTCATTTTTTTTTCTATGAGAATATTAAACAATGGTAGCTCTTCTCTGGTTGAAAGCCTTGATGTAATCATGTATCAAAATTATTTCAATGAATAAGATTTTTATATGAAGTGAAATTGTCTATTATTTACTAATCAAATTTGCAATCAAATTTGAAATTGATTGCAAATTTGATTAGTAAATAATTTTTTGATGTATTGTTTTTGAAAATTTGTACTTTCCTCCTGAAATATAAGCACAAAGAAAGAAAAGAATTATGCTAATTTAGAAGCTTTGCTACATATGGAAAGGTTACTGGAATGAGAGGCTTCTTGGATAAATTAGTACAGTCACTTTGATAACAACAGAAAAATGTTGGAAACATTTGAGAAACCCTTGCTTATAATGTAGGATGAATCCAATCCCCATTGTGCATTAATATTTTAGTTTGTTAATATTTTTTAAAGCACGCTGTTGATGGATTCTGCTGAACTTATGTGGCCTTACAATGACTCTGGATAACCCTTAACACTTGTACAATCTGGTCCAGTTTGAAGTATCTTTATATAAGTTTAATAACAAAAACAATGTTCTAGCATTCAACTGTACTCCTTCCTTTGGCTTTTTTAGTACAGTATTTAACTTGAATTGTAGCACTATTTTGCTTTTAGAATGCTTTAGAGTATATGACTGTTACCTTATTTTAATTTTTTCTCATATACCTTAAGGCTAGAATTTATTCCAAGCTCTCCAGCACAGCCAATGGTATGGTGAAGAATTTACATTTTATGTAGTAATAGTTGTTTCTAGCCATGATTTCTAAAGAATGACATTTTCTAAGGCAGCTCAATTAAAAATGTCTGCATATTTTTTAAGCAAATAATTATATACATTTGAGCATCAAAAAAAGTATTTTGAAGTGACTTAATGCTACTCTGCCAGGTACTTAAATAACATTGATTTCAGATAGAAACAAAGAGCAAGAATTAACCCACACCAAAGACTAGAGCTACTGCTATTTGAGATGGGAGGTTTTCCCCAGAAAGGTATCCTGAGCCATCAGAAAAGTTTTCAGCTGAACATATCTGTGACATGAAAAGGGGTATGAGGGCTGAGGAAAATAACATGTATCCTTATTGGAATGGAAATACTTCTTAGCCTCTCAGATCCAAAATTGTCAGTGAGAAAAAGTTGCTTGTTTCTCACAATATCAAATAGCAATACAAATATCCATCATGTGACATACTGATATCTTTGTTGGATGACAGAACAGTTATTGTCCATTATAGAAAAAACTTTTGGACATATGAAGGTGGCATCCTGAGACAAGTCTTGGATTAAATTTGAGAACTGTGAGATCCATCGTGGGATTATGGAAGTAATTATATCTGGCACATATCATGTATGAATATAAGTTTCTCATCTTTGCTTGAACTAAACATGTATAAGATCTGATCATGCAAGCAATATTGTTGAAGTTTGAAGGAACACTGCTGTGAGGGGCAAAGGACAAGAAATTATGTCACCTATCTAATTGTTCCTTATACTTCACAAAGTTAACTCAACCCAAAAATGTCATGATTAAATCTTTCTCAGAAAAGGTTCACATGGGAGCTCTCCTAACGCCCTCACCATGATTCATGCTCTTTTCCATCTGCTATCTTTAAAATAAGCCACTCTGGGGATATGTAAATACTTTTTATCAGAAAAGCGTACAATGTTCCAGCTTCCTTTGTATTAACTATTTGGGGGTTTTTAATCTCACAAGCCACTAAAATTAATTCTTCTGCAAGTTTCTTTCTGTTGGTTTAAATAAAAAAGAGTGAGGTTAATCTGTGTTCAGGACTGCATCTGCTTGTGTAGGATCTTGGGGCAATTTCCACTCAGACAAGTACTTTATATTCCCCTAAATTTTAAAGCCACGTATCTTACAACCAATAGGATTCACCACTGTATGAAATGCATCTATCTTGTGAATATTATATAATTAATCCCTTATATTTAATTAACTCAGTTTTATTGAAATGATATATCTCTTACCAAAGGAAACAGTTTTTTCTTCTGGAAATATTTGTCCCAATCATGATTTTTAATGTCATTGTATATACTCACATTACTTAATCAATATAAAATTCACAACACATAAGCATTGTTTATCTTTTTTTTACCTCAGCAATTCTTTCTTGTTTTATTCTAAGTTGAAGAGTGCTAGTCTATAATCCCTCTCCTTTTACGTAAATCATCTCAACCAACTTTAATTTCTACCTTCAAATAATGTCTTACAAGGTTAAAATTTCCTCAATATGATCATTTAAAGTATATTAATCTATACAGCCAATAGCTTGTTGAGTAACTGTGCTAATTTTCACTCCCAATATCATGGTTGAGAATGTGTAGTACACATTGGAAAAGATTGGACAATTTGGTCAAATGAAAATGTGTTCAATTTGTTAGGCAAAATAGAATCTAATTTTTAAACATAATTCTCACAATTTGAAGTGAACAAAAATTATGAGTTTATGAGGCTAGGTAAAGAGTGGAGACATTACAAATAGGAATCAAGTAATGACTATAACACACAATGTATTAAAGGCATGAGTTACCACTCTCTGATATTCCACACTGCTTTTATGAAATATATACTATATCACCACAACCTATGATATTTAATATTTCTGATTTTATTTAATTAAGAGTTTGGGTTTAATTCTTTAAGTACAGTTTCTCAAATCTATTTTTCAAACTAAAATTTCAGATACTTAGCCACCATTTCACCTCTTATTAAACTGTAGGCAGGTTTTGGCAATAACACATTTATTAGGTGGGTGGTTTTGTTATTATGTAAAGATGAAGGTAAGGATATGGTGCCCCAAATAGCCCACTGACTTCTCCAGCACCACATATATAGTAAGTGCTAGGGCCAAAGCTAGGCAGCAAAAACACCACTTTCCTTTCCCCCTACCCCCTGGGAAATTCCCACACGAACACTGGCTCAGTGAGTAATGAATAGGTTCTTTCAGAAATAAAGTTGTCACAGACTGATCGAAGTTAGCAAGCTTTCAGTTTGGTCAGACAAAGAAAACAAAATGTTAGGCTGGCTTCTCAGCCTGAGGGCCTCAGAGTGAAGGAAGCCTTCTTTATTGGGGCTCCATTCAGCTACACTGAACATGAATTAGCAGACTGGAAAGCACACATTTTGCATGAATATGGGCACATCCGGATTGCTATTTTTCTTCACTGGAGGGCAGATAACCCAATGCAACTTGAGACCCAAATTTTAACAGGCAGGAGAGAAGAATGTGGATTCAGATCTATTATTTGTTGACAATCTTTCAGACACAACAGGACTTTGTAAGGCAATAGTCAAAACTACTAGGGAGCTGTGAACCCCTAGTTATCAATCAACAAATATGCAAGTGACTGTGGACCACAGATGTTGCCAAAAATTGCCTATCCTTTGACTAGAAATTAAAAGATGCTTAACAGCATATTTATATTGGAGGATTATAATTGGAGTCAATGTAATTGGAAATTACCACAATGCCACATCCAGGAGGCTTTTAGTTAGTCAGAGTTGGGATCATCTCCTTTGCCTGTTGACTTAAACAATGTGATCTCTGATATGCCAGAATGCAGGCAGGTAAATAACACTGTTTCCATTTTGTGAGCTAGTGATGAGAACCTCTCTGGGCTACTAAAAAGTAACTGCCAGATGCCATTGCTTTATGAAGGAAACATATTTCTCAATGGGACACCATTTTGTTTTAGTGTACAAGATGATTAAGATGAAAGAAGACATTCTACAATACAAACTAAAGAATAACAGTAGAGGGAACTGAATGGTTTTAAAATAAAAGCAATTCAGAAACATTAAAGTCAACATAGGAGAAGAAATGAGAATACTGAAAAGCTTAATGAAAGGTTTAGGAACCATCTATAAC